>JBBPLV010000590.1:0-16751 GCA_038089975.1 Boletellus ananiceps | reverse complement strand
AATGGCACATACCCCCTCTCCTTGAACGCGATTTCGTACCGATCTGGTCCATCCTCTTCCGGCGCTCTGAGCAACAGCACATGCTTCATCGCTCTGCTCGGTAACGACGCGAGACTCCAGGTGCACAGTTGGTACTCCGCAGCGATGGACGTGTGATTGACTGCGAAAGCAATGTCGTAGTTGGTCTTGCCATTCGAGCGTTGGAAGACAAGCCCAAACTTTTACGGGAGACCCACACACAACTCATCAACACTTCCTCCCCTCCAGATCTTTCCCATAGTCTGACGCCCCAGTCTCACCCGCCTCAACGTCCGGGTAGGCAACACTCACGGGCAACCCTGTACCAATATTGCATCTCGCTAGCGCCCCTGCAACTCGTAGCGCTCCACTTTCTCAACGACAACCTTGAGGGTCTCCCAAGAGGGCGACCCGTACTCGGACCGCCTCCATTACATCGTACGCGGAGTCACAGACGGACTGCTGGAACTCCAAGCGAGCATCGGTGGATCTCCGACCACATCCGGGCCACTCAGGTGCAGATGGTGATTGCTCTTCCCCACCTAGCGGAAATATGTGCCGGAGACTGCTGGTGCATCACCATCACAGGCAAAGAAGGCTGCAGAAGACCTTGTCGATGTGGTCCAAACCTCTGGTGAAGAGGCCACAGAACTCGAGTACTGTAAGTGGGCAGAATCAATGACGCTGACCAAAACATTGCTCTAGAGAGACAGAAGGATGGGTCCTGATAGTACAATCCATGTTTGATGCCATCCCAAAACAGAACAAACTCTATGCTTCTCCACCAAGGACCCGGATGACGTTTTCGTATACTGTAAAGACGATCCCACCGCTCATCTGCGATAATCATTGGCTTTTGGAGCCGGCATCGAAGCTCACCACTTACCACCAGGCGGGCCAATCTGGGCGTTGTTCCAGTCCAGAACCGGAATAAACCTTCCTCTGTCAAGATTCGGTAGCCACAATGGAACGAGTTCTTGTACTCTTGGGGAGCATTGAGAGCCTGCATGCGCGTCTTGATGACACTGTCCGACACGTCAAACGCACGCACGAGCGTACAAAGAACAGGGCGTACTCGAGTGGTTGTGTGACATAAACGGTTACGAGGCCCGCAATTGCACCGATTCCAAATGTGATCCCAGTCGGAAGCTGCTGACCTGGACGCGCGGTGGACTGGACAAACTGCTTGAGGGTGGTATAGGTCGTGAAGCGAACGGCAGAATTGGCGCCCTGTCGCATCATCTAGGAAAAGAAAGGTCACCCTAGAGTGCAGCAAGGACAGATTGGAGTGGACGCACGACGGGGAATAAACCTCGGTATATGCCCTTGATGCCTTCTTGGCGTACGATGGACACGGTGCCATGTACGAGACCACGGTACTGAGGACTCGGACGCTTGGCATCGTCGATCAGTTTCGTTCTAAGACGCGTGTTGGCAGACAATGGGGTGCATACACGTATACGCACTTGATCGTTTCGGAGGGGGTGACGGCGATGATGGCTTCCGTCATCCCAGCACCCAGGCCAGCTGGGATGAGCACACAATATGTCACGTGATCAAATATGTGGTAGAGCGGGACTGACCGACGAGGCTTTTCGGCGGACTCACTTTTCCCTGCGAGGTCGTGAGGCAAGGATATGGGCTGAGATGGTTCGTGCCCACCTCTGCGTCTGCCAAGATGCTTTTAAAGTAGTCGTAGCTGACGAAACGCACGCCAGCCTTGATCGCGTTTCCCACCACGAGGGCCGAACAACCCGAATAGAGACCGATGAAGCCCTTTTCACGGATGGTCGTGCGGACGATCGTCAACGGGGGTTCTCGCTGGTCTGATGAGCCCCGGCGCCGACGCAGACAGAGACGGACAGACCTGACCACCAAACTGGGAGCGTGTCTTGACGAACTCGGTCGGGTATGTCACCAAACTTGCTAGACGTGTTGAGCGGGCGGACGAGGGCAAAGACGGCGCACGTACGCTTCGATGGCCCCCGCCGTCGACCCAGCGATCAGCGCGTGCAGCGGCTTCTCGCGCCTGCTCGTCATGGTCAAGGCCAGAAATGGAAACAGCCGGGAATGGCAATTTGTATCGTGGCAGAGAGGGGTGGCATCGCACCGACGTCATTCCAGAGAGGATAACTACGCGCCACTCGTCCAAAGCACGCTCATGTCGCTCCCCACTCCGCCCCACGACCCGTCCATGCCACACAGCACGACCCCAGCAGCGCAAGGACGGGACTCTCCAGAACCCCGAGGGAGAAACGCGTTCAACTCTGAACGTCCCCTTGACGTCGCACCCACTCCCGAAGGTCCCACCTTTTCGTGTCCATACAGGTCAAGAGGCTCACTCGTTCTAGGTGGCGTTGCCATTGGTGGTCAGCCAGGCTTGCCCGAAGGACACGCCAACATTGCAGACAAGATCGTAGGCAAGACGCAAAAGGCGGGTTTCACGACCGATGGTCAATGGGTCTGGCTGGCCTGACCCCTGGGACAGGTGATTGGCAAGTACACTCGCAACGCCGATATGCACGAAAGGGGCGAGCTTCGCGAGACCGGCGGCAAGGCTGCTGCACAAGGCCGTGCGCGGGCTGCCCACGATTAGAGTGTAACAGTATTGATGATTGCACCTGGACAATGGGGTGTAGAATATGTTGATTGGCGGGGTAGCGATGACCATTCACTGATCCGCCAACGTGTCAGAACGGCGTTTGAACCTGCTTCCTCGGGAAATAAAAGGGATACCACCAGGTCAGAGGAATTTCAAAGGCCAGCATTATGCCAATAACAAGAAAGGGCAATCATCGTTTACTCTCATCAAGTACACGGACCCTTTGGGTATGCGTGCCTGTGGGTAAGTACAGCCTGTACAGTGTAGCACAATCGCGTTACTTCGATACACGCCCCTCTATGAGGCACGTACAGTTGCACAGTCCACAAAGCAACAAAAACATCATGCATAGGTAAAAGACCGTCGACAAATCGGTGAGCAAGACATTGTCCGAAAAAGATGGAAAGAAAGGGGAGATTGATAAATAATGCAAGGCCATCGTCGGAGCCAAAACATTGCGTTTTCAGCCAATGACTCGGATGACATTTTCGTACACCGTAAAGAAGATGCCGCCGCCGATCTGCAACGGTCAGCGTCAGTCTCCTGCACGAGCCGACGGTCCCAATGTAGGCCAACTCACCACCAAGGCCGCCAGTCGCGGTATCGCTCCAGTCCACAATCGGGTCACGCCCTCCTCTGCCACGATCCGGTATCCACAATGGAACGCGTTTCTGTACTCGTAAAGTCCATCCAGAGTCTGCATGCGCGTCTTGATGACGCTGTCAGGACACGTCAGTGATGCGCGCGAGCACGGAACCAGTCGGACGTACTCGAGCGGCTGGGTGAGATACACCGTCACGATGCCCGCAACCGCGCCCATCCCAAACGTAACCCCGCTCGAGATCTGTTGTCCTGGAGGGGCGGCAGACTCGACGTATTCCTTGAGGGTGTCATAGGTCGTGAAGCGAAGCGCCGAGATGACGCCCTGGCGCAACATCTTGAAAGAAAAGGAAACGGCCGTCGTTGGTGGGAAGGATATACCGGTCAGAGTGGACGTACGACGGGAACTAGACCTTGGTATATGCCCGCGATGCCTTCATGGCGCACGATGGACACGGTGCCGTGCAAGAGACTGCGGTACTGGGGGTCCGAACGCTTGGCATCGTCGATCAGTTTCGTTCTGAGACAAGGGTCAGGGCGTTGGCAGACAACGGACACTCGCACGCACTTGATCGTTTCGGAGGGGGTGACGGCGAAGATAGCCTCCACCATCCCGGCGCCCACGCCCGCTGAGTAAACAGTACAGTAAATCACGTGAACAGACGGATGCAAATCGGGCTGACCGACAAGGTTATTCGGCACGCTGATGTTTCCCTGCGGAGGCGTGAGGACGGGAACGCGACAAGCGGGGCATGCCCACCTCTGCGTCTGCCAAGAAGCCCTTGAAGTACTCGTAGCTGACGAAGCGCACGCCAGCCTTGACGGCGTGTCCGATGACGAACGCCGAACAACCCGAATAGAGACCGGGGATGCCCTTTTCGCGGACGGTCGTGCTGATAATCGACAGCATCGATTCCCGCTGATGCGGTGAGCGCGGGCACGACGACGGGCAGACGTGGACGGACCTGGCCACCAAACTGGGACCGCGTCTTGACGAATTCGGCGGGGTATGTCACGAAGCTGGCGGGGACACTCAGTGGGCGACGTCGACACGGAGACTGCTCACGCACGCTTCGGTGCCCCCTGCGATCATCCCGGCGACGAGCGAGTGCAGCGGGTTTTCTTCTCTGACCGGCATGGAGGGTGTTGGGAGAGAGGTGTTGTTCGGCTCTCGAGACGGACGTCCGAATGTTGAACCGAGTTTCCATTCGGGAGTAGACCTATCGCTGGGCGCCGAGTGCGGACCCGGAGCCGAATGTCTGATAAAATCATGATGAGGGCGCTGATGAAATAGCTCGTATGCCCCGAAATAGAGGCTGGATGGCATGTGTGTGAGCTGCCACTGCCTGGACACAGGTTGGAGAATCTCACCAAGAACGACCCCCGCTCAATCTAAACTCCCCGTACAAAAGGACGTCTTCTCTTCTGGCGCATGCCAGGCACCGTCCTAGCGGTGTTGGGCGAGACTGTGCTGTACAGGTCCGAATCAACCCCCACCAACGCGCGGTAACCGACAACTACCCCCGAAATGGACCGTAAGGGGGACCTACTCTCCAGGAGGAATTCACGGAGATGAGGCCTTGAGGAGCCTTCGGTGCCCGGGACTCACGTGGGCACTGTGGGGTTCGGCGTCTGTTACAGCGCCTACAGGGCAGGCCATGGCATGTCCACCAAGTCACCAGTCCAACATTTCAGACCTGACACAATGCGACTGTCCGGGCTACAGTACACTCCAGAGAGACTCGACCCGCACCCGGGAGCGGAGAGAAGGGGAAAAGTACATGCACTCGTCGGGATCAGTGCCATTGGCGCATGCGCCCCTCGGCGGCTCGGAATCGAGTTTCTTCCCACTCCGCTCTCCCCCACAGAGTGGAGCGTCCCTCTTGCTCTCCCTCGCCACCACCGCTCACGACAGGCATCGCTCACTCCAAGATCATAAAAAACGACACCAATGATGACGCAGCGGATGACATTGCAATGGATATCCTGACGTCATTCCAGAATGGACCAGACATAAATACGAGCGACCCGTCTGAACCGCTCTCACCAGTACCATGTCTTTCTCCGCTCCACAACTGCACGATCCATCCCAACCGCCCCCAGCACCCGGCACAACCACCGCAGCCGAGGAGCGCAACTTGTCTCCCTACCCAGTTCGAGAGCAGGGCGCTCCAGAGCCCCGGGGAAGTAGCGCATTCAACTCTGAACGCCCCCTCGACGTCGCACCCACTCCCGAAGGTCCACCCGTTTCTTCCTGTCCACACAGACCATGGTGCTAATTCGTCCCAGGTGGCGTCGCAGTCGGCGGCCAGCCAGGCTTGCCAGAGGGAAACGCCAACATCGCGGACAAGATTGTAGGCAAGACGGAAAAGGCGGGTTTCACGACCGATGGTCGATGGGTCTGGCTAACCTCTGACCCCTTGGACAGGTGATTGGCAAGTATACTCGCAACGCCGATTTGCACGAAAGGGGTGAACTTCGCGAGACCGGCGGCAAGGCCGCTGCACAAGGCCGTGCGCAGGCTGCCCACGATTAAGAGTGCGGTAGTAATCGCAACCGTACCTGGACAATGTAATCTCAATATCGTCTGTTACTAGTCGTTGTAAATACTTGTGTGGATGTTTTGGCAGGGTAATGGAGATTACTCGCTGATCGACCAGACGCGCTAGAACGAGGTTCATATGAGTTGCTCCTTTGCCAGTCTTCGCCAACTCGAAGGCATCTCGAGCGAGGGAAAGGGAGCATCCTGCACGTACCGCTATAATGCAAGGCCGGAACCTCGAAGCAAAATTGAAGCAAAAGATGCACCCAGTTGGCGTGGGGGCTTGCGAGATTTACTGGCACTCACAGATGTAGTGGGTGCGAGTGATGAACATGTGGCAAGTCGAGCGCGCCACGCAGAGCTGAACTTTGTCCTCTTGAATACTGTCCAGGTCCTCGTTCGATTCTTTGACCTGTCCAAATGAGCGACTGGCAACGCGATCAGTCAGTCTGATGGCCCCGAATGAACGTGCACTGGTTACCCAGAATCCGACGAGGTGCCGTGAAGTCGGACAGGACAAGAAAAGAAAAGAGAAGCGTATAGATCTGCACAATCGGTGACCACATACGTTGACACTGAACAATGGGTAACATAGATATTTCTCCGACCCTGGCGGCTGCCTGTGCTCAAAAGAGTTAACAAGGTCTCGTCCTGACACACGCAGGACTCGAGCATCCAACCCAAGGAAAATAGTCACAGGTCAGTCCCAATTCTTGCTAGACCTGCTCGTTTTTGTGGCGCTCCGTCTGTCCTTTTGCAACCTTCTACGCGTATTGTCCATCCTTTGGAAGCCAGCCACGCGCTCCTGTTGCTCCCGAGTCGGCGATCTTGTAATCAAACTTGCTGCAGACCGTGCTACCAGGGCATGCAGCTACACGAGCAGGTGTCTTCAAACGAGAACTGTATGCCATGGCAAAAACTAACCTTTGCAAGCACATCGTCCACGTTGGACGCTTGTGAACGGGAGGCACTCGATGTCATCAACAGGGAGTGTGTCGACTTGACATAGTACGGCTGAAGGTTGGTCGTCAACGAGGTCGTCGCTGCAAAGCAGCGAGGTACAGCGTACACTTTGCATCAGGCTCGCTCGAGCCCAAAGTGGTATCCATGAGGAGTCAACGCGACACCGGGCAGTCACTTTGGTGGATAGTTTGTTCACATTCTTGACGAGACATCAGTGGAGGGATGTTTCGTCGTGCGACGAGACACTCAACTTGACCACCAGGACCGGAGCTGCGAGAAAAAGACAGTTGAACGAGATGTTTGGGAATGGTTGCTGCGGCTCGAAAGCTAGTCAACCAGGCGCATGCTTCCTTTTCGTGCTCGGGAGCTATGGAAGCAATCGCGGGTGGTCGCGGCAGGTTGGGAGAAGTGTGAACCAATCTGGCGCTAGTCTCTTGACCATGTCGGAAGAGGAATGAGAGCCGTGCACGCAGACCACATGACATTCCCAGTAAGAGTCGTTGGAGTGTACTGATATGGCACAACCTAGTTCAGGATGGGTAGTGGCATACAAAAAAGACATACTACATAAATCGACAAAAAGCAGGTCAATAATCATATCAGTGTCCGATTGTCCAACAATGTATCTGCCCAGTTCACTGCACCTCGGGCTTCTTGCCCTTGGTCGTGGTCGTCGTGAGGCTCTTGTGAATGAATGGCATGACACCCCCCCCTGCGATCGTGGCGCGTACGAGGATATCGAGCTCCTCGTCCCCACGAATCGCCAGCTGCAAGTGACGTGGCGTTATACGCTTCACGCGGAGATCTTTTGATGCATTGCCTGGGAGGCCCGCATGAGAATCAATAAGTGGCACGCGAGCAGTCCCGACGCACCTGCCAACTCGAGCACCTCGGCGGTGAGATATTCCAGAATCGCGCTCGTATACACTGCAGCTTTGGCGCCGATCCGCACGTTGTGCTGCGTACGTTGCTTCAGATAACGGTGAATACGACCGACGGGGAACTAGGAGGGGAGGGATGAGCGTGCGTGATCCCAAAACAGGGGGAAGGAGTACCTGAAGGCCAGCCTTTTGACTGCGCGTTTGTATGGTGCGGGGGCCTGCACTCGCGCCGGACGCTGCAGTGCCGCCCTGGTCTAGCGCGCCAGTCTTTGATTTTCCGCCTGTCGCTTTGGGGGGCATTTTCGAAGGATGGCGACCGTAGTCAAAGGCAAGGCGCGTCGCACTCTAGGGCCGGCGACTCGGTGTTGTTGATTGGGACGCGTGTTGTCACGTGGATCCGCCTTATCACGCGCACTTAGCCTGGAAGAGCGTGTCACGGAACTAGTGTCCATGGTCATCGATTCTTCGGCGGTAAGCCGGACCAACGAAAATAATCAGTCTCGTTGCTTACTAGGTAATTTGCACTCGGCGCCGTCGACCAGAAAGCTGTGGGTCGAATATATATCCTTGGACGATCAGCCTTATGTTTCAGCCAAGCACTTGTCACCGTGGAGGCTAGCTTGTCTGGTCTCCTTTTCGGAGGCTTCTTGGCTACGCTGACAGTCTTCGGCTTAGCATAACAGCATTTCCATGGCTTCGGACTTCCCGCTTCCGCAGGGGAGTGGTCATCTGTGTTGAAATCAATCTGTGATTTGCTTGCCACGTTCAAAAGGCAAGAGTGGTAACGTTCCGATGCATCACGTTCCGCAAGCTCATCAGGTGGTCCTGGGCCGATCCGATCCACGTGGCCTCTTTTGTCGTGCTCCAACATTCCGTTCGTTGAATGACACCGGCGCCACTAATACTGGCGCCAACGTGGGTGACCAAACTTGTAGTTCCACGTCGTCGAGGCCTCAGCTTCAGCTTGTTGCCTATGGACTGGCGTGGTTATAAGCTTGGCTGTCCGCCTTGGTCGGCGTGTGGCACTGGCTTGAGTTGAACTGGAACCCACGAAATGCCTGTACACGGCAAATTATACGGATCAGGAGCCAGCACACGGGAGATCGGTGAATATCAATAACAGCACGTTGTGCGCCGCACCACGCAACAGCTGTCGGGAGGGCACACGGTCCGCTCCACAGGGTACCGGGAGGACTGAATGTTCTCCTTGTCAGAAGGCACGTCCAGGAATAGGTTTCAGGGTAGCGGCGGACGGTCCCCACGTTCGTCACACACGCCAAGTCGGACTCCAAGTTCTCTCATCTCATACATAATACTATGCCCATGGGGACCATCGATCAATATTGGTATTGTGAAGAGAAGATGGGAACGGAAGCGTCGGTGCGATCCCGAAGAATGGAAGCTGATTATGGGGGATAGGCGCCGTGAATAGAAGACATCTCCGGGTGCCCGGGCCTCACACGATTCCCGTGTCTCTGTGGTGCCATGTGCTGTTTTGGCTGAGAGCAAGAATAGGATCAAACGAGCTCGAAAAGTTTCCCTTGATGATGATGGCAACTTTTTCAGCCAAAGGGGGCAGTCCCGTTGTGATAAGGCTAACCTCAAATGGTGAACAGTGGTTGTGATTGATTCATGATGGATCAGTGATCATATTTAAGGTCCTGCCAGCAGTGTCTCAGGAAATATGGTCCCACGCCCTCGACGCCCTGTAATGTCACAGGTCCTCTGGGATCGAACACCCGGGTTGACACCCTGACGTATCCACGATCTGAAGCAAGGTAAGAACATTGCGTGACATGTACCGGGTGCCAACTTGAATAATGAGATCAGAGTTGAAGCTTGAAGCTTGAGGATCGAGTCGTTCTTGGTCAATGCTAAGACGGTGTAAGGGCACGCTGCGCTCCATCCCGTTCCGCTCCCGACCACTGCATGATCGGGAGGTTGGCACACTACGTCTACTGTATATAAGGACCCTGCTCATGTTTGGATGCTTCCTGTTCGCGCTCCTTCCTGTCCCGCTGCTAGTGTTTCCACCGCCTGGCGGTGTTCCAGAGGAACCCGATGTCTGGACTAGGTTCAAGAAGACGAGGAAAAGGTTCTGATTGTGAGTGCAGAAGTGTCACATTCGGTTGATCGTTGACTATGCTGGTAGTATGATGTACCTCGGCACGGCAATGGAATCCTCATATGCTGCCCCAGAGCTGGCATTCAGTGCAGATCCAGTAGTTTTACTGGTCCATCGACGCTGATAGTTTGCACGTCGTGCTCAAGGGCTGGAAACGGCACGAGTCTTCTTGCCGTTTTGACCATGTAAGTAGCGGAGGATGGACAATCTGCATGATAAGACGAAATCAGTGCGAGCGAGGTGTAGGCACCTACCAGCCCGTCGGGGTGATGATCGTGGAACGTGCTTGTCGTGAGTGCGTTCGGTCAATCCGGCGTAACAGCGAGGCATACATCTCGTTGTCCGAGCATAGTTTGTTAAGCGTGCCTTCATGTTCACGTCCAGAGACCGTTGGAGTCCTATGAGAATCCGTTCACCCGGTTGGAGAGTGCTAGCAGATAACCATGCCAGCGCTGAGAGTCTCGTGCATGAGTTTCGAACGAGCGCCTTGTTCCGGAGTGCATGATTGCATCGGGCAAGTCAAGCCTGGTGATGTTGGTCTGGAATCGATCGCCCTTCAGAACGAGTGACATGGCACCCGGATGCTACGCAAGAAAAAAGAGGTGTACCTTGTACCCACGGACGACAGGACCTGGGAGAGCAGATTCATCGCTGGCCCCACCCTGTCTCCCTGGAAATCATATAGATACTCCCAATGACCGTACTGTCACACTATGCGAGAAGGTTCCACGTGATGGATGCACCGTTTCTGAGTCGGTAACCTTGTTGGACACACACACTTGAATCTCCGGAACCACACGGAGGTTGGCAATCCAGAGGCCAAGGAAAACGCTGTCTCTAACGAGAGTCATCGGTCTGAGGCCGTTATCAAGGGAGTATAGGCTGCGCTAGACGCAAGACATGAATGAAGTAAGGACCGGCATATGTCGTTGCTTCACCAGGCACAGATCAACACCCTTCAATTGGTCGGCGATTAGGACCAGGCTCCCGAACTATGTACGATCTGGGGACATTAATGGATCGCCAGGGAGCTCCAGCTGGCAACATCCAGCTGGACTGTTAAGGTAGTAGCTAGTGTTTGAAGTTGACCCGCACCCGGCTTCCGATATGATATCATTGCGTAGAATTTAGGATAGAGTGTGCCTTGACTCAGGGCAGCAATGTCGCAACCATATGGCTTATCAGTACTCAGTGCTGAGCTGTCGAGAAGTGTTTGTTGAATCGGTCGCCGTCAGGCACCGCGAAAGACATAAATATGACAGTAAGCGCACACCGGAAGGCTTGTCCTCAACTCTTCCAGTCCCCCCCAGATGGTAACTTGGTGGTGGTTCCCACCTCGCCTTCTGGCACCGTTGCGAATGCGCGCCCTTGCGATGTACGGCAGAGTGGTCTCTGCTGTGTATTGCAGGCGTGTGCACGCGTTATCTCGTGATTTCACCCACACTAGCGCAGGACTGGTCCCTGGTCCCTGTTATCGCAGGTGGCTAATGCAAAGAATGGTCTGATAAAGTTCGCCACTAGCGCCGTCGGACCGTCTGCAACGCGGGGCCCCCAAATTGTCTCAGTTCATCGCAGCAACTCGAATTTGGGTGGAATTTCGTCTTCTTTTGACAGGCCATGGCGCCCAGCCCGTTCCGCTGTCTGGCGCTGGCAAGGGCACGGGCAAGCGTAACGTTTCGGCCTCTGCCGAGAGGCTGAGTACGTCGTAAGATCACTCATGTGCTGCACGTTCTCCCGTTTTCCCGGTGGTGTACGGCGACAGACTCAACGAGGAAAACGTTGACTGCCGCCATGTTGCACTCAGGGCAGTATGACTTCAAGGGGAACGAGTCGAAAAAGGTGAGTCTTAGCGACGGGGCTGTGCCGCGATAACCGGTGCATGCCAAACAATGGCGAAATGAACGCAGCATAGGTTGACCGAACGCAATGGCGAAATCACCGCACTCGCTCCGAGAAAAGACAGAATGGATGTCTAGGAGATAAGGCACGCAGATAAAAAGCTTAGGATCAGTTTGTACATCTCTCCCGACAGGTTGCTCGACGGTCATGGAAAAGCAGGTGGGGGGCTCCGGCCAACGCAAGTCGGCCGATGACCAGGGTCGTTATGGAATACAGATAGGGTACGCCCTTTCCTCCCTATTCATGCCAAATTTTTCTCGTTGACCTCTACACGTCGGCAGGTACCGCACTCTTTCAATTCGCGTCGAAGAGAAGGTTGAAAGCGGCACCAAACCCCAGAAGTCGGCTGATCCCGCAGACGCCATTGCTGCTATCGACATCCACCTTCTACCGGTAGATGACGTTTTCGTTCGTTATTCCTGCAGTCCTGCCGTCGGTCTCGAGCCTGCTGCCGTCGAACGTAGGCTAAAAGACGGGAAGAACATCATCAGCCCCCCTCCTACTCAGTATTGGCTCAAGGCCCTCAACTATGTCTTTGGCGGTTTCAATTTTCTCATGTGGATTGCCTTCGTTGTCACCGTCGTAGGTCTCCCCATTCGTACTCGTCCTTCTTCCCATCATTAATGGAAGGCATCTAGCTCTCCTACAAGCCCCTTGGCCAGCCTCCATTAGCTTTTAACCTTGGCGTCGCTGTTCTCCTTGTAAGTCCCTCGTCTGCGAAGCCCCTGTGTTATTCACAGCACCGTTTCCTCTCACAGATGCTCGTTATCGTCATCTCTGCTACGTTCTACGCTTTGGTAGACTGGAACGCGAATCGTATCATGAAGTCCATCAGGTCTCTCATTGCTCACGAAGCCGCGGTCCTACGGGATGGCAAGCAGCAACTCATTCCCGCAAACGACATCGTTGTTGGAGACATCGTTGTCCTCTCTACCGGTGACCGTGTGCCTGCGGATCTTAGAATTGTTCAAATGTCTTCCGATTTGCGTTTCGACCGGTCTCTGCTCACTGGTGAAAGGTTCGTTCAGCCCGTGACGACGGGAATTCGACACTGATCCTCATGCTAGTGATATGATCCCGGGATCCCTCGACGCTACCGCTGAGAACGCCCTCGAGACACGCAACTTGGCCCTCAATTCAACGTTTGTCACGCAGGGTAATTGTCATGGCATAGTGTTCGCTACCGGCGACCGTACCGTCATGGGTCGTCTGGTCCGTATGTCTGGGGAAACGAAGTTCAAATTGACGACCATCCAGAAAGAAATCTGGTTCTTCACCAAGGTCATTTCGGCCATTGCTCTTTCGTTGTTCTGCATTTCGCTTCTCCTGTTTGGTGTTTGGCTTCGCACGACTTATCCAGGATACGAGTCCATCAGCAACGCCATCATAAACTCCATCGGGTGTCTGACCGCGTTCGTGCCCCAAGTGAGTTTGCTTCCGTCTGAAAGAGTGCATGCCGAACGTGCTCCATTAGGGTCTTCCCGTCTGTGTCGCCCTTTCCTTGACTGTGATCGCACGCCGCATGGCCAAGCGACACGTGTTGGTGAAAAACTTGGCGACGGTCGAGACTCTCGGTTGCATATCTGTCCTGTGCTCCGACAAGACCGGTACTTTGACCGCAGGAAAGATGGTATGCCGTACTGGTCCCCGTTCTCTCCCCACGACCATCATGCTGAACTCGCTTCGCTGTCGTAGGTCGTTGCATCCGTCGCGTTCCTCGATGCCTCTATGAAAGCTGATGATGTCGAGGAGAGGGTAACGGAATCGGCTGACCCTGAGCTGTATGGTGGACTTCGTGTCGTACACCAAGTCACGAGGCTCTGCAACGGCGCAAGGTTCGATGGCGCCACCGCAGATCGCCCAGTGGCCGAGCGTGTCATCAAAGGAGATCCCACCGATACCGCCGTTCTCCGCTTCTCTGAGGCGCTCTCGATTCCTAGTCTTGGCATCGATAGCGCCTCGCTCTTGGAGAATTCCAAACGGCTATTCGAGATCCCGTTCAACTCCAAAAACAAGTGGATGCTTTCGGTCATGGAGGTCAACGACGCATCCTTAGGTGAGATCAGCGAAAAGAAGGGCAGGACGTGGTTGTTCGCAAAGGGTGCTCCCGACATTCTGTTCCGCTCTTGCACGTCGGTTATGAAATCAAATGGCTCCGTGGTGCCGCTGGACGCCGCTGCAAGGGAACAACTATCTGCACTCCAGAGCGCATGGTCGAATGAGGGTCAGCGTGTTCTTGCCTTGTGAGTCCATCCTCCTCGTGCGCAGAGACCGTTCCCTCAAGATATATATAGATGTCGCAAACGACTCGATGCATACAAGAGTGACCTTCCTCCGAGTGACTTGGAAGAAGCCATGTATAGTGAAATGCAGGAACTGACTTTGGTCGGATTGATTGGTATCCGCGATCCTCCTCGACCAGACGTCCCAGCATCCATCGAGATCATTCGGAGAGCCGGCGTCCGCGTATTTATGGTTACCGGTGATTTTAAATTGACGGCAGTATCCATCGCCCGACAGGTACGCCGCAGCAGCCCCGTTTAAT
Organism: Boletellus ananiceps; assembly: GCA_038089975.1. Classification (NCBI taxonomy): domain Eukaryota; kingdom Fungi; phylum Basidiomycota; class Agaricomycetes; order Boletales; family Boletaceae; genus Boletellus; species Boletellus ananiceps. Next base: position 2,576 of record JBBPLV010000590.1, on the reverse strand, counting down.
GTCCTTTGTGGTGTCCTTGTTGATCGGTGCTCGTCCAGGTGGGTATCATTACGCAACAAGGCATTGATACAGTGGAGCACGTTCGTACGGCAGCCGCCAAATTCCCGGAGGGAGTGCGCCCATCGCTCATCAAACCCTCTGACGAAGATCCTATCCGCGCCCTTGTTCTGACTGGCGAGGATGTTGCCACCCTTACGCCAGCTGACTGGAATGTGATCGTCGGTTCTTACACGGAGATTGTGTTCGCACGCACGACACCTGATCAAAAAATGTCAATCGTAGAGAACATCAAAGCTCGTGGGGACAACACTGTCGCAGTCACCGGCGACGGTGTAAACGATGCGCCGGCGCTCAAGGCAGCTGATATCGGTGTCGCTATGGGAAGTGGAAGCGATGTTGCAAAGGAAGCTGGTGAGTCTGATTCGGGCCTCTCCGTCATCGCCTGGTTAACTCCGATCCACGATAAGCTGCGTTGATCTTGCTCAAGAATGACTTTGCATCCATTCCTGTGGCTATTGAGATGGGTCGTTTGGTATTTGACAACCTGAAAAAAGTGACGCTCTACCTTATGCCAGTGAGTCACGTTACGTCAAGTCTTACTGAAACTGAGTTGTCCGCACAAGGTGGGTTCATACACGGAGTTCATGGGGGTATTCTCGAACGTCTTGCTGGGGATGCAAATTCCCCTGAGTTCTTACCTGCAAGTCTGTTTTTCGATTACGAATGACGTCGTCATGTCCATCGCTTTGATGTACGAGAAAGCGGAGGCTGACCTTATGTTACGAAAGCCACGGAACGCAAGAACGGATCGTCTTACGGATTGGCGACTGTTCTTCCAAATTTATCTGGTTAGTTGCCGTATGGGTTCCGAGAGCACGAACTTACCCTCAACCAACCAGTTCCTTGGGCTCATGGCTTGGCCCTGCTGCATGGCCATGTGGTTCGTGTACATGGACCAGAATGGTCTGGGTTTCTACGACGTCATCCTGACATACAACAACTGGGCGGCCGGCTGGAAGGGCAAGTCCGCCACTGAACTGAATGATCTCGTCAACACGGGGCAATGCATCTAGTGAGCCTGCCCTCTTCCCTCGGTTGCTCGATTGTTGACCTGGAATAGCTACGTGACCATGGTGTTTATTCAATATGGCAGCATTCTTGCGATCCGGAACCGGAGAGTGTCGCTCTTGCAATCGAATCCACTCTGGGGACCTAGGCAGAACCGGATTATATTTATCGGGATGACTGGCACGGCGCTCATCGCCGTTGTCAATTTGTACGGACCCGGGCTGCAGAAAGTATTCAACACCACACCGATCCCGGGGATGTTCTGGGGCCCACCATTTGGCTTCGCGCTCGCGATATTGATTGTCGACGAGCTACGTAAGCTGATTGTGCGGACGCACCCCAAGGTGAGTCTCGAACTTGCGCTGCGGAAGTGACGTCATAGCTCACCGCATTTGGTGCCAGTCCATCGTTGCCAAGATGGCGTGGTGACGTCTTGGTGGCGACCTGAAGTCTAAATGGCTATCAGATCAATCTGGGCATCTGACCATATAAACACTGATTATCTCTGCCGCAACCATAAGTTATCTCACGTCGCACGATATTTCGATGAGGTACATACACAATCCATGTATTTAACGTGAGGTGGACGCCGTGTGCGACCCAGATGGAATAGACAATGCTGAGATTGGAGTCCTAACCAGTGCGTGACACATCAACGATGCTGCCTCGGATCTGAATCGGAGTGTCGCAGTGAGCTCAGGTTGCCAGCTGTCGCTGAGCGAGGGTGTGGTCCAAGTGGGTTTCAGGCTGGATTTTCAAATAATGCCAGATTCCTCGTGCAGGTGCGCTTATATGGCTCCTTGAGTGACGGCGGTGTTTTTGCGAATGGGATGAGCGAGCTTGTGCGATTCCGAGTCTCCGCTGGCGTCGTCGTACCTTGATTAGCGGCAAATCCCACGCAGCTTGTTCCAGAATATCATGTGTTGATGCAGCAGATGACCAGACTAGCAGATGATTTGGTGGCGCCACTGCCTGACACTCGAAGCCCGCCCACCGTGGAGCGCGACGCCAGGCAACACTCCAGGGGTATGTCTGTTCCTTGTACTCGGCGTTGTTCGGACCCTAACGTGCTACAGTGAAGCTCCGGTGGCATGTAGAGGCGTGAATGGCGAAAACAGCGCGCCAGGACACAGCCAAGCGGCGGACAGGGAAATGCGGCTACCTCCATCCCAGAGGGGTTTATTTAAAGACCTCCCACTCTGCTTCTCCTCGAAGCGCATGGACTTCCAGAAGACGAACTCGAGGACGTCGGTCCCGGGGAGGGACAGGGTGTCCGGCTATGGCATTCAGATCGGGTAGGAATCCTTGCTTTTATCGTTTGTTCGCTGACTTCTTGTCCCAGTTACCGAACGCTTTCGGTTCGTGTCGACGAAAGGGAGCTGCCCGCGAAGCCCAAGGCTAGCTCGGATCCAGCCGACGCCATCGCGAGCATCGACGTTCACCTCGTCACCCCAGAGGAGGTGTACACCCGCTACTCTACTCACCCTACGCTTGGTCTGGACGACGCC
>JBBPLV010000589.1:0-16757 GCA_038089975.1 Boletellus ananiceps | reverse complement strand
AACCGCCCTCTCTCGACTTCCATTCTCCCAAATCCGTGATGGCTCTCATCCATTCTGATGATGGGCCGCGGTCTTACTGCGATTTGGTGAAGACATCCTATGTCGGTCTCAAATCAGATGCTTTGCAGCGCCCATCCTTCCCGGTCACGCCGCCGTTGATGTATATGCGAGACGTGAGTCCACCTACATACGTGATACATACCTCGAACAGTGGTAACATACAATCAGATCATACAGAAGGCCCACGAACGTTTGTTCCTGACCTCAAGGGCGAGACCCAATAACATTATTGCCTTGGGATACCAGCGTGTAACTTTTCCCCGCGTTCTCATAGCCGGGTTTTCATGGCCATGGGACAGGTTCCACATCATGAGCGAGTTCATACGTCGTCCGGGATATCCAACAGATTCATCAATACGGTCATCACAGCGTTGCACGCACCAGAGTGGGAAATCCTACTGCAGAGGTAATACTTTTGGATCATGGTAATGATTGGGGATTAAGGAGGCCTCAGAATTGGCGCAGACGCGATGCTACACCTTCTTCTGAAGACGTCGTTGTTCATATCACTACCTAACGAATGTCTATGCCAACTCACAGGAGAACCGCTCATTTTTGCCTCACTTGCAGGGGGAGGATTTCTTCATAGTGGACCGCACCATCGGGTGCAGAAGCGGAAAAGGGAACATTCCCAGCAGCAGCGCCCAAGGAAACGTCTCAGATTGATTAGGACGGTGATGACCTACCGTGAACAGTCGGCTAAGCCCTCTACGAGAAGAATTCTCAGTCAACCAATTGAAAGGTGTAGTACTTCCAAGAAAACTGCAGGTATCTACGGCTCATCACAAATAGGCATACCGCAGCAGATATAAATTTCGTACGAACACGCATATTCTATGCTCGGCCGTCTCGAGATCCCGACGCCTTCAGAATTATTGTGGGATTCCCATACCATCGCAAGTGCTTTGTATTCCCGGAGTCGGTGCCCTAAGTTCTCTATAGATGCCCTGAACCGTCTGCGCCCGTCATTCAAGAAGCCCCGTGTCGACCCCGCTGCATACAAGGACCCAGATCCTCGCGGTCTTGCAGAAGACGCACGTCATCTCAGCAAATACATCTTCCCTTCTCAGTATGGTCTATCAAGCGTATTCATCCGCCTCGCAAACCAGAAAGGAAGACACCAACAACCGGATTACACTGACAGGGAACAAGACATAAAAGTGAGAACCTTCTTCTTCCAGTGTGATTTTAATGTATAGTGTAGGTTCTCGGAAGCTGTAAAACACCCAAGCGTCTCAGGGATGTTCTTTCATTGCTTGAAAAGATGATCTGGAGACACGGAAAGTGTGGTTACAAACCATTGCGTGATAAAATATGTCCTTCGAAGGTAACATTTCTTCCTGGAATCGCAGTAGTGTTCACGTTCTGATCGTTGACCCTCATAGGTGGTCAATACCAATAACCAGGCGATGGACAGCAGCATTATCCTGGTACGAGCTTACGTTAGGAAAAGATATGGTTTCTGATGGAGGCAGGAAATGGTTTCCGAGTATTCCCTTCAATTAAAGTCGCAGCCCATGGGATACAACGGGGATATATCCATTGACTCGAATGGAAATTCAATTCTCCCTCAGGGGTTGTCTCAAGCCAAGAAACATGGGATGCAAAAACCACGGTTTATCGAGTTTACTTGTAGCTATACCGAGGTATTTGCGGAATGAACCTTGCAGGGGCGAAGCTTACGACCCATATAGATTCTCCGTTATGTTATGCTCGTGACAAAAATTGTCATCCCAAAGCAACTCTGGGGATCCCAGAAGAATTTCAAGTTGGTGCAGAGCTGTATGTGTTTTCATAGTTGCTGCAGTTTCAGGTTACAATATATCATAGATGTTAAAGAGTTCATCGTGGCTCGCCGATTTGAAACTATATCGCTTCATCACGTCCTTCAAGGATTCAGCATCACTGACTGTGATTGGCCTATCCTCCGGGGAGCTCCTGGGTGTTATCACGGAAGAGTTCCTGTGACGGACTCGCTGAAGCGACGAGAATTGTTGGAAGAGTTCATGTTTTGGTATTTCGATTCCTTTGTCATTCCGTTGATCAAGGTACGTGAGCACTTGACGGCCTAGAACTAGATCCACATCTCTCTTGCCAGACAACGTTTTATGTGACCGATTCCTCTGCATTTCGTAACCAAGTCTTGTATTTCAGACAAGACGACTGGGAGGTCCTTTGTGCCCCTTTAATAGACCAACTCAGCGAGAAAACGTTCAGAGAGATAGAAAAGGTTGTTGCTCTAGTCGCACTGCTATTTATTGACATTCTTTTGTAGCAAGAAGCCGAAGAAATCCTTCGACAACGCACACTCGGGTTTTCCTTTGTTCGCCTTCTCCCCAAGGAAACAGGGGTTCGCCCGATTGTCAACTTGAGACGTAGCATGCCTCAAAATAAGGTGCAACATATAAACATTCCAGTCGCAGAAAATTGTTTACGTCTTTAGTAGTCCTTTACTTTTGGGCGTTCACAGTCGATCAACCAAGTTCTGCAGACAACCTTCCAGATACTGACGTATGAAAAGGTAGGTATTTACAATAGGGTGCCTTTAAAGTTCTGTAATTAACTTTTATCCATAGCAACGCCAGCCAGACCTACTCGGCGCCTCCGTTTTCGGGCCAAACGAAATATATACGCGACTAAAAACTTACAAGACGAGATTACTGAAGGATCACCCCTCAGGTGTATTGTGAGTACCTTAATAATAAGAACGCGGTAACCGACGTTGAAAGAACAAGACCCAAGTTGTACTTTGTCAAGGTCGACGTTCGAGCTTGTTTCGATACCATTGAACAACCCACCCTCTTGACAATTTTGAAGCGGCTTATATCCGAAGTAGCTCATCCAATTTCCTTTTAACGTCCTAGATTTGTGACATTTAATAGGACACCTACCTCATTCAGAGATACGGACAGATAACTCCGGTTGCTGGGAAGATCAGACGGGAATATATTAAGAAGGCATACCCAGAAGGTTCCTATGCAGTATGACTAATTGTTCCGAGTCGTAATTCACGCTTACACAGATGAACACCCCGATTTCGTAGCCTATGCTCGTACATTGGCGAATGCACTACGGGATACGATTTTCGTTGACCAGGTACACCATCCGACCCTCACTCAGTCCTCACTTATTTTCCTGATATCAGGTGAACTATAATTTTGAGACCCGGCAGACAGCGATACAACTTCTTGAAGAGCACATTAGCGAAAATATTGTCAAGGTGAACTAAAATTAATTGGTGACCAATTCACTTCTAATTCATTAACTTTGTAGATCGGTCAACGTTATTATCGCCAAGTTGTGGGGATCCCTCAGGGGTCCGTACTTTCTGCGTTATTGTGTTCCTATTGCTACGGAGACCTGGAAACCAGAAAGCTGGGTCGATTTGGTTTCTCGAGTAATCCGCAAAACGTAGTCGCGTCGCTTTCTTCCAGCTGATTTTGTCTGACGTGTCACTCAGCTACTTCTCAGACTAATCGATGACTATCTCTTTGTGACTACATGTCCACGAGAGGCAACGTCCTTTTTAGATATAATGACTGCAGGTCACCCCGAGTACGGTTGCACGATATCTGAAGAGAAGACGTTGACGAATTTTGATTATGATGCACAAATTATGAACGTCATCCCCCCTGGACAGAAATGTGCCTCGTTCATTGCCCTGTTAGAAGAGGTACTAATTGGACTTACCTCAGTTTTCCCTTGGTGTGGAATGTTGATTGACACGACGGACCTTTCGATTCTCGCGGACCTGACGCGATACAGTGGCACAGGTGGGTGTTCTCCATCGCTCCATCGCTTACAGCCAGCCCAACCAGAAGACCTATCTACACAGACCTCAGAGACTCGTTGACGGTGGACAAAGGTCGAAATCCCGGTGTTAAATTTGCTCATAAAATGATGCGGTCTGTCCCACCCACATTTACACTGGTGTCCACTGTCATTGACGAACTTCCAGATTGGCTAAATCGAGGAGCCATATTATCTACAACGACACCAGTTTGAACGACACACATACTGTGCATCTGAACATCTACAGGAACTTTCTCATTGCTGCTGCAAAGATGCATTACTACCTCGAAAGCTGGGGTGTGGATGTCTCGAAGAACGTCAAATTCCTGCACAGTACGTCTAACCGATACTACACTAGAGACTACACGAGCAATCGGTTGATTGTGATAAGATACTATCCGCCAGGTGATCCGATACACGTACGCGGTAATAATGCAGTGCTCGAAGAATAAAATTTCTCGAGCAAACGGAGGAAAATGTGACATCCATAAGGCACATGTCCTTTGGTCAGTCCTTCCCGCCACATATGCCCGATCGTGCGCTCAAGCGACGCCATGACTAGGCTGGGCACACACGCATTTCATGCAGTGCTGAGCAAGAGATTCGAAGCTTACAGTTCTTCACTGCTTGAACCACTGGCTTTCGAACTCGCGCTTTCAAGAAATCGGCGAATAAGGCGCCGGTTCAAGAGCATCGTCAAGGAAAGCCGTCCCATCATGGTGACTATAGGTCTTTAATTTGTCGCAAGAACATTCTTTTCTCTTTGTGACTTGGTCCGCGCGGCCGCCGCCGCCCATCGGCGTTCCGTTCTGGTCCTGCAGTTACCGATCAATATCACTTCATTTGACGCTATGCCAGGCGTGCTGTACTAAAATCGGGAGACTGTTGTCCGCGTGTATTCTCCAACCAGTGAATATCATGGCGGCAATGATTCGAATTTTACGATCTTGAGCAGTCGAAGCGCGGATTTCCTAGATGGGGTGACTCGGGGCAACGGCCAGAGCCTCTGGCAGAAACCCACTGCAGGCTTGTTGCACAGCCTGGCGCATTCCCGCTGGCTGCACTGTGTACACGCGAAAGGCCTCGAGGTGCACGGCATTGCGTGGTGCCACGGTCATATAGCTTGACCTGATCACTTCGACCACACACTCCTCTTCGTTTTCGAGACGGGTGGGTCGTCGCGACGTTGCATGCAAGTCATCATCCAACGATGTCGCAACCATCCACCGCAACCCTGAGCTTCCTTGCCTTCTCGTTTTTAGTTCTCTCGTTCGCCTACTTTGCTCAGTCGTACGTCTCGCCTCTGGGGCCGGCACCATACCTTGGTACAGGTTTCCAGCTCTCAGTTGTCCTTTCGACCCTCGTGAACTATGTACAGGCCGCTGTATATGCACCCTTTGGAACTCAGCAAACACCTCTGTCGGCCCAACAACCAACGCAGGAAGCAGTAGACCTCGATGATGCAGAAGCCACCCTCGTCGATCCACGACCTCGCTTTACTCGTCGAATCGTTGCTGTCGGCGATATCCACGGCGACATTTACAACGCGGAACGCGTGCTCCAGATGGCCGGCGTCGTGGACGAGGAAGGGAAGTGGAGTGGAAACGTCGACGTGTTCGTTCAGACAGGCGACATCATAGACAGGTCTGTGCTTCAGCCGTGTGTGTCCGACCGTGCCAACCGTTTATCATCAGAGGCGACGATACCATCGACCTGTTTCAATGGATGGAAGAACTCAGAGAACAAGCGCATGGCACGGGAGGCGAAGTGATCAGCCTTTTGGGGAATCATGAGTGGATGAACGTCATTGGTCAGTGGCTCGTGCACCTGGCGAGCAACAGGGTACTGATCCCGGCACCTTTCAGGTGATTGGAGGTGATTACCCTGAATCTTGCACAGCGCAGACCGCATGACCACCACCACACAGATACGTTTACCCCTCCGAAGTCGAGACGTTTGGCTCCATCAGCGCGCGCCAAAAGGCTGTCACGACTGGATGGCTCGCCAACACATGGGCATCCAACTACACGACGGCCGCCCGTCTCCCTCTTCATAACATTCTCGGACCTCCCAATACCGACTATCCCCCTGAAAAGGGTAGCGCGTATGCGCGTGCAAACGCTGGACCTCTCTCTCACGCCGCATTCTCTTTCGTGCATGGAGGGCTGGCGCCGTCGTACCCGAGCCTCCAGCCGTTCCCGAGTGCCATCAACACACTCTCTGCGACGCTCCTTCGCAAGCTGAGATCTCGTTCCCCACAGCCCCCTCCTCACCCGCCGCATGCATACCCCGGGCTGCCTGCGGGGACCACGCGTGAAGAGGCGCGTCTCTACGGCAGTGATGGGCCTCTCTGGTACCGCGGATGGGCAGAGGAAGAAGAGTCTAGGATATGTGCCCACGTGGACGAAGTCCTGAAGAAGACTGGTACGCGTCGGATGGTCATGGGGCACACGCCCCACTTGCAGAGCATCGTGGCGCGCTGCGGAGGCAAGGTGCTCATCATCGACACTGGTTTGTTCCGGTTTCCCGATGACAGAACGGCTCCTGATCGTTGTACAGGCATCTCGCACGCGTACGGAGGGGCGCTGTCTGCTTTATCGATAGAATATACACTGGAGCCCGTCAAGGGAGGAGGCTGGAAGGAACAGGAAGTAGTCAAGGCGCTGTACGCCGAACACGAGGACGAACTGTTGGTGACGGCCACTCGCGAGTTCAGCGGGGACCTGTGGTAGCCACAGTGCCGACTGAGGGGTTTGGAGTAATGACGTCGGTGACCTGACCAGTCTGGATTATTATTTATCATTGTTTCGGATTTCGTGTCCTAGTCCGTTTGTCTCCTCTCTATCGATATATGTCTTTCACCCCAACGCGGTCAGTGTCTAGTTTCCAGACTCGTTATTACGACGCAGTTGTCACGCAGTTCCCCATAAACGATACTACCAGGGACGTCGAACAAGGCGGTAGTTCTGCTAACTCTCGCCCTGAAGGGGAGCACAGAGGTTTGTTCGAATCCAGGACGGGAGAACCACCTCGCTCACCCGCCCGTACTTCCACTCTTGTTCAGCTTCCGAAAACTTGAGCAGCACAAAGCAACGGTATCAGATGGAAGAGACAGGGTCTCCTTCGAGACGTAGGGACGAAGAGAGACAAAGGACGCCCTCCCTCCGTTCTCTGCCCGCTGAACCGGCAGAGGGACCAGGCAAACAGATGTTGGGCGTGAAGGCAGCCCCTGGCGGAGCGGGCAGCGTCATGGGAAGAAAAGCGTCCGTTCGGACGACGGCAAGCACGCATACCCCGACGTCTGCGTTTGCGAACGGGGCACCGCTCGTAGCAGCGAATGCTGAGCTCGACGTTGACCAAGGTCTCCTCGCCAGGGGTGCCAATGCCGAACGATCACTGAACCAGAAACAAAAGGACCGAATTGCGAAAGAAGAGAGTGCGTGTCTTTTTACCCTGTTTCGTGATCGACAGGGGCTGACGTTGAGAAATGGTAGAGAAGGATTCCAAAAAGTTTTCGAAACTGCTCAAGACGGAGTCCACCACTGAAAAGGTGGCGCTGGACTCGGCTCTGAAGACTCTTTCTTCCCTTCAAGGCCTTCACAAGGCAGCGATTAAACGAGAAGCAAAGGCCGAAGCATCGCACGCCAGGGCGCTCTCTGCCGCACAAGATGCAGAAGGCAAATTTCACGAGGAGCTGGCGCGAGCAACCGAGCTACGCGCCCGCGCAGAAGCGCGCTGCATGGAGGAACGTGCGCGATGGGAAGGAAAAGAAGGTCAAGTGCAAGCCCAGCAGGAACGACTGGACTCGGCAAGAGAGACTGTGAAAGAGATGGAAACGCGCATCGCCGAAAGCGCGCGCGAGGTTGAGAGACTCCGTGTTGTGAAAGCAACGGACGAGGTCTGTCGACGTGCGCGCCGGTGATCAAGGCTAATGTTCCGTCGACAGCGCGAGCGAGAGGCGAGGTTGATCGAACTGACCGGACAGAAATAGCAACACGTGTTACGATACGATGTTGGCCATTCAGCCTATTGGCAGTACCGCTTGCTGTGGCATACCGATAATCCAAATCGATTTCCTGAAACCCAGTGCGGATAACCTGGACGAGCAGAAGAGTTAGTAAACGAAGTTGCGACAGGGAGGATGTTGAAGAATCAGATGGCTGTTCTTAGTATTTAGTTAATTTTCACCAGTGCCGATGGCTCAGGTTTTGGGTGATCACGGATATCATCGTACGGTAATAAAGAGAGCGGTCGCACCGACTCACCATGGAGCGAACGACCGCCCGTCTTTTCGGCCAGCGGCGGCGAATAGGTGGTCGAGCTGAAGCTCACTGCAGCGCAATCGTTCCCACGATCTGTGTCGGGTGAGGGAAAATGAGTGTAGATGTAGTGGCATGAATGCAATCATCAGACCACATTTCATCCCGCTCTCAGATCCCAGAGCTGACCGTGCTTGTTGTGTGTGAGGACACGTCCTGTACCGTTTGATTATGCGGCGTCTTGCGCAATCAGCTGCCAGTCGTCAGTGTCTGGTCTCACAGCCCCGACTGTCTGTCGCCCTGTTTCGTCTGTCTCCCTCGAGTTTCACCTCCCGGGCAATCTCTGGTTCGATAGTTCAACGCCTACGACCGTTCCACTCGAGCCCGTCAAAGCACACGATGTCGTCCACTACGCCCACGTTTTACGACCTCAAAGCGGACCTTCCGGGTGACAAGACCTACGACTTTGAGCAGCTGAGGGGCAAGGTCGTCCTTGTCGTCAACGTCGCATCCAAGTGGTATGTACAACCCTTCCTCTCAGCGCAGTACGATTCTCTGAAAGACGCTGACGATGGGATCACAGCGGGTTTACTCCACAGTACCAAGGCAAGCCACCTTTGTCATCTATTCGCGGCCGTCAAGAAAGACAACGGCTTGTTCACAGGTCTGCAGTGCTTGTATGAGAAACACAAGGACCGCGGGTTCGTCATCCTCGGGTTCCCTTGCAACCAGGTGAGTGGGTTTGGGCACGGTCACGTTGAGCTGGCCGATGGCTCAACGCCTCCTCTAGTTTGGTTTCCAGGAGCCTGGCGACGACGCGGCCGTCGGGTCGTTTTGTCAGCTCAACTACGGCGTCACCTTTCCCATCATGAAAAAGTCCGACGTCAACGGCGACAACACCAACCCCGTTTACAAGTGGCTCAAGGACGAAAAGGCTGGTGTCTTGGGTTTGACTCGGATCAAGGTCCGTGTGCTTGGTTACTTGCGACGTTATGCCCCGTTCTGACGAGGCGCAGTGGAACTTTGAAAAGTTTTTGGTCGATAGGAATGGCATTGTTGTCAACCGCTGGGCGTCCACGACGACTCCCCAGGCCATCGACGCTACCGTGGAAAAGCTTCTGGAGGGAAGTGGGAAATGACTTGCGGTGGGAGAAGTAGCATCTATGAATCGGCCCAAGCTTTAGGTCAAGGTCCAACAATGTTTCGTTCGTCGAGGACATGTTTCGCGTGTACCCTTTCTGTTGCAGGTCGGCCAATAGATCCGACATTGTACCGATGATATACTTGGACGGCTGCATTCAACTGCGTATCGCAGACGACTTTATCAGCCGGTAGCAAAGTGCATGCTGCTCTGTCATGGCCAGACAACCCCGGTTGACAACACATTGGGTGCACGTGCGTCGTTGGCGTACAAGATCGCGTGTTTTCGGACAGAAACAACAATACTCGTCGGGCCTACGTGTGTGACTTACTCGGCACGGCGGAAGTGACTCATCCGGTCGTAGTCACGAACAGGTCATGGAACGATGTCGGAATTTCCACGTATTGGCGAGAGGACAGAACACTTGCAAGGCGCTACCGCCGGAACCAAGGTCCAAGACACTCGGCACACCCAGCATCGTCCCCGCCGACTGCCCCGTCGATGCCGCAGAGCCGTAGCCCAACCGAACTCAAATAGATCACGTGACACTAACCGAGTGATGCACATACACTACCGCGCCAGTGATGTCGATGCTCTCCCGTGTCAAAGCACAGCGCATTGCAAGAAGGGAGTGTACGTCGCGCTCAAGAGGCCCGTCCTACGCCGCGCCCGTGCCCGTGCGCCGGGGAGGGCGAGAGTGGTTACGTGAGCACCCCGGCCGGCACATGGTGGCCGTGTACAAACAAACACGAGAGGGGACGGTATAAATTCGCTTCTGCGCCGGTGCTGCCCGCAACCTCGAACTCAACCTGCCAGTTGGACAACCTCTCACTCGGGACAACCAGCTCGCCATTAGCCCACGATTTCTTCCTCAGCCAGTTCGTCCGTCACCTTCTGTCTCCCCAGAAGCGAGCACAGAAGAACCAATTTCATGCTTCGCCCTCTCATCAATACATCGTCGCATCAGTGTCAGTCTTGGTCACAGTCCATAAGTATCGTGAGTGGGGTCCTTCTACCCCTCTGGTCTTGGCTTGACGTATCTCCCACCCAAGCCTTGAACATCATCGCCCAGCATGGCTAACGCAGGAATCGTCAACATTCGCCGCGACGTCGATGACAAGTTTTACCGCTATCGTATGCCCTTGCTTCTCACCAAGATTGAAGGCAAGGGCAACGGTATCAAGACCGTCATTCCAAACATGTCCGATGTGGCCCGCGCCTTGTCCCGTCCTCCCGCATACATCACAAAATTCTTTGGCTGCGAGCTTGGTGCACAGACTCCGTTCGACGAAAAGAATGATCGCTACATTGTCAACGGTGCCCATGATGCTGCCCGGCTTCGCGAGCTCCTCGATGGCTTCATCGACAAGTTTGTCCTCTGCCGCTCGTGCAAGAATCCCGAGACCGACCTCATCATCCTCAAGAGTGGTCGCAACGAGGACATCACCCGTGACTGCAAGGCTTGTGGTGAAAGGACGGGCATAGACATGAGGCACAAGCTCGTCACCTTCATTCTCAGGAACCCTCCCAAGAAGAGCAAGAAGGGAAAGGCTGAGGCCAACGGCGCTTCTGCGGGCAATGGGAATGGTGTCCACGCCGCTGCGCCTGCCGTCCCTGGAGAAGGTCAAGACGACGTGGCCGCGGGTGCAGACAGCGACGACGAATTAACAAGGAAGATCAAGGCCGAAGCTGCAGACTTGACCACGCAGACGACCCTTCCTGCCGATGATTGGTCCGCAGACACCTCCCCCGAGGCAGTTCAGGCTCGCATCAAAACACTGGGGGCGCAGGTTGGCGCCTTGTCGCTCGGTGGTGGTGCGGACGACGACGGGAGCGAGGAAGATGCCGATAGCCCATATTCTCAATTCGGTCACTGGGTCGAAGAGAACAAGGAAGCAAGTGACATTGGGTCTGTGCAAATATACAAGAAAGCAGAGGAGCTGGGTGTGGAAAAGAAACACAAAACCCTCCTCGTTCTTGTGCAAGTGCTATTCACCGAGGACATTGTGCAAGAGATCGAGACGTACAAGCTTCTCCTAGTGAAAGTAAGTCGAGTGTTTTGATTCTTTCGCCCCGCTGATCCACCTTTTGCAGATGGTCACTTCGGAGAAGCATCAAAAGTCATTGCTCGGAGGTATTGAGCGGTTGGTTGGATTGACGCACCCCGAGCTGGTTCCTGCTGTCCCAAAGATTCTTATGGCGTTGTACCAGAACGATATTCTGGATGAGGAGGTTGTCACCCAGTGGGGTACTCACGTCAGTAAGAAGTATGTGGACAAGGAAACGAGCAAGAAGGTTAGGAAAGCCAGCGAGCCCTTCTTGAAGTGGCTCGAAGAAGCGGACGACGATGACTCGGAGGACGACGAATAAGTTTGGTACTATGCGCGTGGTAGGACTAGCACACTTGTTTCTTTGTGATCTATTGGCGTTTATTTGATTGATCCGATTTTCCCCTACGACCCCCTGACCATCATAACCTTGTTTCGACCATCATGACTGGGCCGTTCGACAAGGCACCGTTCAAAGCACCCCACATTGAAGACTCGAAAAAGAGGGTGAGGGTTTTGTTTGGGCGCAGGATTATCGTCGACAGCCACAGGGCCAAACTAGTGTATGCTGCTAGCCCCTGTGATTAGCAGAGTGACTCAATCTCCCGTTTGTTAGCTGGGAACGCCCTTACTATCCCCTCTATTACTTCCCACTGTCAGACTTGCCATCAGACTTGCTGCGTAGGTCCGACCAAGCTCAACAAGAGGGCACAAAAGTCTATGATCTGGTAGTCGGAGACAGGGTGGCCAAGGAGGCAGTGACCGAGTTCACTGGCGAGGGGGAGCACAAGGAACTCGAGGGTCTTCTTAAGCTCAACTTTGCGTCCGTGGACGCATGGTTCGAAGAAGACGAGTGCATCTACGTGCACCCCAAAGACCCGTACAAGGTGTGCCTATTTATTTTTTTAAAATGAAAAAAAGAAAACTACGTTCTCGGGCGACGACCCAATCTGACTCTGCACCAAGCGCGTGGACGTGCTCCAAACTTCGAGGCATGTTCGCGTCGAAGTCAATGGCGTCGAAGTCGCGAACACGCGCAGGGCGTATTTCCTGTTTGAGACCGGGCTGCGCAGGAGGACCTACATCCCCGTCGTGGACGTCAAGCTGGAGTACTTGACACCCTCGGAGACGACGTCGGCCTGCCCGTACAAGGTCAGTCGGTCTGGATGCGCGGGCAATGTGACAACCATGTTGACCGACACTCGGGGCAGGGGTGGGCGAACTACTTTGATGTGCAGCTGCCTGAAGGCGAGGTGCACAAGGACATCGTGTGGTACTATCGCACCCCGACCGCCGAATGTGTCAGGATCGCAGGTCTCTTGGCCTTTTATGACGAGAAGGTGACTGTTTGGATCGACGGCGAGAAGCAGGAATGAAGCGGCTGACGCTCCGTGAACGTGTTTTTTCTCGTTGCGACGTTATGTTGTACGTTAGTTGGACGGGCTGATGCGAGCGACGAGGGGGGGGGAATGTGTGTAAGGTATCGTGCAGTGCGGCCCGTGAATACGATTTCAATGACAGTCACATCACAAGCATCTATAATCGCGACTGCTGTCCAGCTTTGGGGGCCAGGCCCTACAGGATGTCGTGCCTAGAAAATTCTGATGCGAGCGATCAAATGGCGCAGCATACCAACCATGATCGGGGAAGTCACCCACTCAGACAACCTCTTCATCCGTGAAGCTCATTCATGATGGTGTGGGTGTGGGCGAAAGCCCCAGAAGGGTTTCCGGCCCGACGCGCTGTTGGAGGCGAGGAGCTGCGTACCCACCAGGAAGGAGCCTGCGGCGCAGGCAGGATGATATGTGTGTGGTAAATGCACGTGGACATTGCAACATGCGCGCGGGATAATACCGGCGGACGCATGCAGGCGCGTATGGTTGGTCCCAGCGGAGACGCACCGAGCATGCCTCACAACGAGCGGAGCATGTCAACGCGCGTGCAAGAGCCAGCATAAGAGGAATGAAGCAGAGATTTCAACCGAGCTCAACGTTTCAGCCTTGATTATAATACAGTTAGCTTGTCTTCGAGTTTTGCGCCAATGCAACCGTTTGGTCCCAGTAATCAAGTGCACCGGCTCCTCCATCATCCGTTTGTTCAAGGCCAGCCTCGCGGCCATGTGCATGCTGCCACGAAATCTCTCGCAATCACCACTCATGCCGCCATGCGCGGACCCCCTCCATGGTGGGCAGGTTCATGAAGTCCCATCTCGACAATTTCAAGTCAAAAGAAGGTTCTCTCCATGTCAAGTTTGGAGCTCGCTTAGAGAGACTTGAGGGTCCTAATTTCAATCGGGAAAGGCACGATCGTACTCAAGGTTATGCTCGTTGACGCAGAGTGGGCATCCAGCACGTTTGTAGTGGGATGTTGATGTTGGCCGTCCCGTATTCGATAATGGTCACTGCTGCCAGTTCCCATGTATAACCCGGCCAGGGACTCGAAGATACCATATTGTCGCGCGAGCAACTCCAGCGAACACGAGAGCGAGCAAAACATGCGCTAGAACACCATCTTTGCGGTCGCCTCCACGAGCGTAACGATCCTATCACAGCCTGTGTAGTGGAGAAGCGCTCCGTTGGAGCTCAACTGCATACTGGGGATAGGTAATAGCAGAACTCCGGAAACAGCATAAACGCACCCACATCATACTATTCAAGATCCTAACACAGGTCGTGCTGCCGGTAGCGAAACCGCCGTAAGCGTCGGTGCTGGTGCGTCCTTGTCACAAGTCTGTACCAAGCGAGGAGCGAAGCCAAAGTCAACGGTGGCATCACCACGATCCAAGGACAGTCCCTGAGAAGATCGATGCAGAGGTTTGCACCGAGTTGCACACCCATACTGGTCGTGCATCGGGCACACGCTGTTGGATATAAGCAGGGACTTTCGCAGACCCCTAGATCGCCAAGTCTCGCATGGTCGACTGTAAAAGGTCCTCCTACTTTCGCAAGGTCGCGGTACAGGCACCTTACCCGACGGAACGCAACCGGAGCCATACCAAGGAGAGGGATGCCCAACGCGTAACGAATGCATAAGTTGTTGCTCGTTGCCTCGTCCACGGCGGGGTAGAAATTTCAGGGGCACTAACTAGGCTTCACCCGCGAGTGTCTGGATGTCTTTGTGAGATATGCAGAACACGGGAGCGTGGATGTAGATATAGCAGGGGAAACGTGCTATCTGCTCGGCGGCGATTCTGGATTGGAGTCTAGCTGATGGAGTCGACTCTGATCATATTCGTGTTTGTCTTGCAATTGCTACAGTCCCACTCGACTCGTGGTGCTGTTCCGAGCGCACGACAGAACAAGCATGGGAGACGCGAACCTGAAACGAGTTTGAAACGGCTTGGCCCGCACCTAGTCTACATATACAAACACTGCAAGCCCCGACATCACCACTCTCCTGCTCTGCAGGTACGCTCTGGGCTTGCAAGGGAAAGTACCATTTTACGAGATCCAGACGAGTAGGCGTCATCCAGCTCGCAAGTCGGGTTTCAATTTCAACGTGCCTTTATTCTGACGATCCCTTCGAACCGACAGATAGCTCGATGTCTCGGCTAGCCAAGGGTGATGCTCTTGCGCGGATCGGCGATATCACTTTGGGGGCTTTCGCGTTTGTTCCTTCCTCGAAGGTTCTCGATCATTTGATCAGATTCTTGTCGACCTGGAGTGGGACCAAGTTGAGCATGGTCTACTTCCTTTCGTACCCCGCTCACGAACAAACCCCCGATTCAGCAAGCTGTTTACGGTACGGAATCATGTGTTTAGAACGACGCTCTGCGTCTCATGCTTCTTTCCAGCTTATCGAGTTTACCATGAAGCTCGTTGCGCCGGTCTTGCTTGCACGAGCGAAATTCCAACATCGACTAAGTTTGCGCAAAGAACCTACTAGCGGTGTCGCGACATCGTTCACGAAATTCTCTGGAAATATCGCTGATTTCAAGCTGTTGGGCGGGTTCTTCGGTAATGTGACCCCCTGTGTTTGGCGCCTACCGGCTGACCCACTTTTCCCTGTTCGGGCAGGAATCCTCCCCATCCTGCAATGGATGATATCAATGGAAAGGAGCCCTCCGCCCACTCGTGCTCTCCTTACGATCGAGCGTTTACAGGGATGGTCCATGCTGGCTTGTTGCCCACTGCAACAACTCAACTACTTGCGTTCCCATGACATTATTCCGGCTACACTCCCCGTTATCGTACCACTTTTTGGACGCACTTCAAAACGACTTCATTTGAACTCGAAATCCCTCGTCTTGTGGTCCTGCCGGGCATGGGCAGTCTATATCGTCCTTCAGTTTGCTCACCTGATGGAAGACAGGAAGCTATTACTCATGAAGGAGCGGAATCTGCGGAGGGGAAATGGATATGCGGCAGACGACAAGGAAGAGCTACGAAATAAATGGGACTCTTTTTGGAACGAAGTCGTAGTCAACTCCACCAACTTGCCATTGGCTCTCCATTGGTGGGTGTCTATTCTCGCGTGTCCTGTCAATTCCTCAAGCTTCTCATAGGTCCCTCGAGCAAGGGCTCCTCCCTGACGATGTATGTGTGTGCACGACGGAAATGGCGCCCACTAACACGTGCACCTTGGTAGATATGGCTCACTATTATCGGTTTCGTAAATGCGGTAGCTTCCTTCAGAGGCGGATGGAGAGCTACTGCCCTCTCGTCCCCGCAGATGGGCAAGACAAATGATGCAACTGGGAGCGACCTCGCGATTACAAGCGAAAAGGAGGAGACCGATTCTTCAGTAATTTTGTTGTGAGTAGAAATGCTGGCTAATCGTCCAGTTCTATTCCCGGTGGTTTTTCTTGTACTCTTCCGACATCCTAGCAGCTTTACCGACATCCACTTGTCACTGACCACAAAGTATGTACAAGTAAACCACCACTGTGGATGTACCTTAGAACGAGCGTTTGAAATGGCTGCACGCTTGTCTTTACTCGTCTTGAAATTCTTGACTCGAATCAAAACCCGGCCCGAACACCATGGTGCCTGCTCAGCCGAGTGAACAGCCTCTTCAATGTCTTGATAGAATGTCTTGGCCACCGGCTTGCAACTGACGAGTTATCTCCTGTTCTCTGCAAGATTGATGGGCCCCCAAGCTTACACGTTTCGAGAAGCGGACGAGGTCTGATAACCGAATCATAGCCCTTGATAGCAAGCCATCGCGCCACCTCACAGTACGCCACCGAGTGCCCAAGTTTGTATCACACGGACGCGATGCTAGCTCGGACGAGGTATATGGGGGGATGTCTAATCAGGGACTGAGCCATCTTCCTGATTTCCCGGCGACCCCGACACAGCATCGTACTCGGCTTGGATCTCCCGCAGAAACGACAGCATCTATCCAAGTGTGTGAATGTGCATAATTACTCAGCGCTGAAACTTACAAATTGATGGCGCAAAGTGCCCATCATTTTTCCAGGCTCTGTCTTGAGTCTATTCTGAATGTGAAGAAGTT
>JBBPLV010000588.1:0-16779 GCA_038089975.1 Boletellus ananiceps | reverse complement strand
TTGATAAACTCACCAGCCAGTTGGATGTCGTACATCGCATCCAAGCCAATCTGGAAAATGAGAAGGAGACAATTTGTTATATCGCCTCGCGTGTCCAAGCTTTGACCAACATCTGGGCCATGGTAAGGATCTATGTCCCCATTTTGCGTCAACAACGAATGCCCGGGCAATCTTGCAGGTTGCATCTTCTGCGACGACACTCAGCGCATCGCTCGAACTCGTTCATGAGGAAGACGATCTCGAAGTGGGTCGGGTGCTTCGCCAACTTTCGAAAATTCACATGTTATGCAGGACTTTCAGATACAGATCGAGCAACTCGAAGTGAACTACGCTACATTCAAGGAAGCGCTCTACAAATACAGTATCAAGACCGAGGTGTCCAATTGAGTTGAAGGGGTAGCAGCGGATCGACCGCGCCGGGAGTCCCGTTTTGAGGAGTTGTGCGCGAGTGTAATATCTATTGTCGTCATAGCCTGTTTTACAGGAGATACCCACGACTATGTACAACCATACCAACTATTTCCGACCTTGGATGACACTGAGAATCGCATTGAAAGGGACTGAGGAAGCTCCCCGGGGGTGTCTCGCGGCCCCAAGATATTCATGATCTTCAGACCTTTTTTTTTCGCGTTTATCGTCCTGTGAGGCTATAGCCCCTTGCCAGATATTATACATGAGGTGTGGTGCGTTTTGAATAAGTACGGGGTGTGGAGGCAGATGCTATCTATTCGCTGTGAGTTGTTATGGGAATGCTATTGTGTAGGTGCCAGTGGGTGGGCGTGGGGATGAAGGTGACACTATCGTATGGGTGGTGGCTCGGTTTTGGGTAGTGTTTGCTGCGTCCGGTGGTTTGTGGGAGGGAATAGGGTGTGGCAGCCCAAGATTCACCTCGGCCGGCGACGGGTTGGTGTTAGTGATTTGCAGGTAAGAGAAAGAAAACTAGTATTGTGCTTATTATTCTTGGAACTCAAGTCTGCTCGCTCATCCTCCTCGTCCTCGCTATCTCGCGTGACCAGCAAGAACAAGCGCGCGCACGTACGCGAACACCATGTCCCCGTCCATCATGCGATCTCTCGCCCTCACCCTCACCCTCACCCTCGTCCTCTCACCTTTGTCGCATCTGGCGCGCACGACGCAGTCAACTCTGTCTGCGTGTGTGCATGTGCACTCTCGCGCTCCCGTCCCCTTTACCTTGCGCCCGCCCTCACACCGTCGCCATCACCGCTGTCCTCGCGTGCCCTGCGCATGAATAACCACACAAACCCTCGTGTACGCAGACGGCGTGTCTGCGTACATCACACGCTCTCGTCTGTGCCCTCGCCCTTCCCTCACCCTCGCCGTCTCGTGCCATGTGCAAGAACGAGCACATGCACGAAGCAGACAATACTGTCTGTGTACGTGCGTGCGCTCGTTCAGGCGCTCCCGCCATCGCCGTCTTGCTGCGTAGCGATGTGCAGGGATCTGCTGGTAGCTGTGCTATGCTGTCTGGCTCTTCGAGATTGTCTTGGGGTTCACCTGGTGAGTGCCATTCGCATGCGCGCTCCAACCATGCGTGGTCGTATACTGATTTGCTCTCCAGCTCCTTAGGACGATTCCTGGAGTCTGGAGTCTCCGTCT
This sequence comes from Boletellus ananiceps, assembly GCA_038089975.1. Classification (NCBI taxonomy): domain Eukaryota; kingdom Fungi; phylum Basidiomycota; class Agaricomycetes; order Boletales; family Boletaceae; genus Boletellus; species Boletellus ananiceps. The sequence goes on along the minus strand of JBBPLV010000588.1, from coordinate 15,162 downwards.
CGCTGGCATGCCGGGTGCAAACTCAAGTTCGAATCTACTATTCCCTAGGGTGGTGGAGCGCCCCCCTAGGAGGTCGATCAATTGCAGTTGCGGCTTAGTAAGGACACGCGCAGCTTGCATGTGTTTTATGGGTGACGCATGACCGAGACCCAAGATGGTCAATTAGATCAAATCAGTGATATGACATTTTACTGATGCAACAACTCCTCACATGAGTGTTATGTTACTATCATCGTTGGCAGGCCGCTCGCACCGCCAACGGCACTGCGCCCAACCCAAAAAACTGACCACTCCTCCTTTATGTACGTGCTTTGGTTGCCTGCACACAGAAAGGGAAAGTACTCTGCGCCGTATACCCACTGTCACACCACCCACAGATATGCCAGGTTCTGGTTAGGGCTCGGTCCATGATGTGCAGAGGCTGTTATGACCAGCAAACTAGCTGAGTCTAGCAGGCTAGATGCGGTTACCAACCACTTTCCAAGTTTCTCTTTCACGTGTCTTCTTATATTTCTTACCTCATTTCTGATGGTCCGTGATGGCTGGCGTCCAACAAAGTTCCGTCTAGACTTCTTCGTGACACCACAGCACAGGTGAGTCACACCCTTGCCCACCCTGGCACGCATCTGCAGCACAGGATCCATGATGGTGCTGCGGCCTCGTTCACGCCAATGGCACCTCACCATATATCGCGGGGCGGCCTTTTCTTCGTTCCCTATTGACCACCCTCAATCTTTGGCTACTGAGCAGTCACGAGAAACATCATCCCCGGTTTCATATCCTGAACGCGTCCGGCTCTATAACAGTCTACCTGAAGACCTCAAACAGTAGCAACATCTCTTCTCTGACCTCCTGATGGAGGCTGAGAGGACCGGAGCTGAGGCCATACAGAAGAAGCTCGCTGTAGATGATACCATACACCAGATTCTCAAAGAGATCGAGCATCTGGGAAATAGCGTTGTCGAGACCGAGCGGCTCTTTGAACGAATCCGGCTCCGCCTTGCCGAGGTGGACGGCCATTGTTTCGACGTCGATGGCAAGCTACCAGCTTCCGGAATTCGAGCTGATGTGGAGGACATACCAAGAGGTATGAGTGTCCATGTTTCGAAGGGTTCATTGTCTCAGATTCTATCGAAGAAATGGTCGGTAATCCTTCGGGAGTCCCGTGAAACGGCGTCAAAGATAGTGGCGTACATTGGATGTGAGCGATACCTGCAACCCCGTCAGTTCCTCTGATTGATCATCACGAACAGACTTTTTAGACTACGTCCTTCCGAAGGTCAAGGATGCCAAGGATGAGGCGGGGGTAAAGAAGGCGCAGAAAAAACTCAAAGAATTCGCTGAAGTGAGTCGACGCCCATGAAAATTGTTTCTTGTTTCTGGGGAGAGGCTTAGTCCTACTATACAGAAGGAGGATCCTACTGATGGAAGAGCAAACGGGCGTTCTCAAGTTTTCCTGAATCTCCGTATCGACCTCGATGAATTCCAGAAGATGTTCGCCAGTTGTACGAAACCTGTGCAAGACGCACTCCGAGCAGAGATCAGTAGCCTGGAAAACACTGAGATACCCACAATTTCTGCTCAGATTCAACGGTTTGTTTCTTCCATTTTATCGTCCAAACCATGTGTGTCTGATTCACTCCATAGATGCGGCCTGATAGTGAGAACTTTTATGTCATGAAGATCTGTTGTTGATACTACAGGAATAAAGGTTGAAGCCTTGATGGCAGCGCTCGTTGGCACTGGTGCTGCTGTTGCTACTGTTGGTGTTAGAATTGCCAGTGCACCAGCAGCTGGTCCCTTGGCTCCGTTAGCTATTGCTGGTGTTTTTGTCAGTGAACATCTCGTGATTCTACATTATTTCTACTCAATCTGTCTCCAGGCCATTGGTCTCTCCACGGCTGCAGGTGAGTTTTATTTGCTCATTAGAGAGCTGAACAAGCAAGCCGGTGAGACCCAGATCCTTCTTCAAAAGTCGTTGCGTTGCAACAGGTTTCAACAGGTTTCGAGAAGAGACTCAGGGAGGCACGGCAGCAGCTTTGTAAACTCACCAGTCAGTTGGATGTCGTACATCACACCCAAGCCAAACTGGAAAATGAGGAGACAATCTGTTATATCGCCTCCCGTGTCCAAGCTTTGACCAACATCAGGGCCATGGTAAGAATCTTTGTCCCCGTTTTGCGTAAACAACGAATGCCCGGGCAATCTTGCAGGTTGCATCTTCTGCGACGACACTCGCCAAAGCGCTCAAACTCGCTCATGAGGAAAATGATCTCGAAGTGGGTCGGGTGCTTCGCCAACTTTCGAAGACTCACATGTTACGCAGGACTTTCAGATACAGATCGAACAACTCGAAGTGAACTATGCTACACTCAAGGAAACGCTGTACAAATACAGTATCAAGACCGAGGTGTCCAATTGAGTGGAAGGGGTAGCAGCGGAACGACCGCGTCGGGAGTCCCGTTCTGAGTTGTCTTGTACGAGTGTAATATCTATTGTCGTCATAGCCTGTTTTACAGGAGATACCCACGAACAGCTATATCAACTAGTTCCAACCTGAGATGACACTGAAGATCGCAGTGAAAGGGACTAAGCGAGCTCGGGGCCCGGGGGTGTCTTGCCCCCCTAAGAGACTCACGATCTTCAAACCTTAGCATAAAATTGTAACAGAGGTACTCCAAGCTTTCCCTGCACATCCTCCCGCGCCAATTCGCACAGCTCGCGCACGCTCCCCACTTTGCTCATCGCGTACTTGACATTCTTGGATGTCACACCGGGAATCCACTGTAGCAGTTCTGCCGCCGCCGCCGCGTTCATCCCTGCGCCCCGTCTGGATCCTCTTCCGCCCCGATCGCGAACGCCCGACAGGGGTCCGGCCCCGGGTTGCTCGCCTTCAGGTCGTTGAAGATGTCCGTCGTCGCGTACGGGGAGGACGACCAGATGATGCGCACGCGCGGAAAGTGCAGCGGGAGCAGGACGAGCTCGGACTGGATTGAGGGCGGCGCCCGCTTAGTTGCTAGGATCGGCGGACCCGCTGCTACTCCTTATGGCGTTCTTGGCAGGCTGCTTGCCAGAATTTTTGGTGTCGTTTTCGTCGTCTCCGCGACTGCCTACGCACATGTGTGTAGATGGCAATGAGCTTGTCTGGCTTCGCTGTTGGTAACTTACCAACCACTTTCCAAGTTTCCCTTTCATGTGTCTTCTTATATTTCTTACCTCATTTCCGATGGTCCGTGATGCCGGCGTCCAAAGTTCTGTCCAGATCTCTTCGTGACATCACAGCACTTGTGAGTCACTAGTCACGCCCCTGCTCGCAGCACAGGATCCATGATGGTGGTGCGGACTCGTTCACGCCACCTTACCATATATCACGGGGCGACCTTTCCTTCGCTCCCTATCGACCACCCTCAATCTTTGGCTACTGAGCAGCCATGAGAAACGTCCTCCCCGACTCCAACTATTGTGTCCTGAACGCCTCCGACCTTTATGACAGTCTACCTGAAGACCTCAAACAGCAGCTATATCTTTTCCCTGACCTCGCGATAGAGGCTAAGAGGGCCAGAACCGAGGTCATACAGAAGAAGCTCGCCGCAGATGACACCATACACCAGATTCTCACAAACGTTGCCGATCTGGGAGGTACCGTTGCCGAGACCGACCGGCTCTTTGAACAAGTCCGGCTCCGCCTTGCCGAGGTGGACGGCCACTGTTTCGAGGTCGATGGCAACCTGTTCGAGCTTCCGAAATTCGAGCCGACGTGGAGGACGTACCAACAGGTATGAGTGTCCGCGTTCCGAAAGGTTCATTGTCTCAGATCCCACTGAAGAAATGGGCGGCAACCCTTCTGGAGTCCCGTAAGACGGCGTCAGAGATAGTGGCGTACATTGCGTGTGAGCGATACCTGCAGCCCCGTCAGTTCATCTAATTGATCATTACGAACAGACTTCCTGGACTATGTCCTTCCGAAGGTCAAGGATGCCAAGGATGAGGCGGGGGTAAAGAAGGCGCAGAAAAAACTCGAAGAATTCGCCGAAGTGAGTCGACGTCCATCACAATTGTTTCGTGTTTCTGGGGAGAGACTTAGTCCTACTGCACAGAAAGAGGATCCTACCAGTGGAAGAGCAAGTGGGCATTCTCAAGCCTTCATGGCTCTCCGTACCGACCTCGAAGAATTCATGAAGAAGTTCGACGATTATACGAAACCTGTGCAAGACGCACTCCGAGCAGGGATCAGTAACCTGGAAAACACTAAGATAACCGCAATTTCTGCTCAGATTCAACGGTTTGTTTCTTTCATTTTATCATCCGAACCATGTATGTCTGATTCACTTCATAGATGCAATCTGATAGTGAGAACTACTTGATTTTATGTCATGAAGGCCTGTTATTGATAGTACAGGAATGAAGATTAAAGTCTTGATTGCGACGCTCGTTGGCACTGGTGCTGTTGCTACTGTTGGTGTTAGAATTGTACCGGCAGCTGGTCCCTTAGCTCCGGTAGCTATTGCTGGTGTTCTTGTCAGTGAACATCTCGTGATTCCATATCATTCTACTCAATCTGTCTCCAGACCGTTGGTGCCTGCGCAGCCGTAGGTAAATTTTTTATGCGGAAGAGGCAAGCCGGTTAGATCCAGATCCTGCTTCAAAAGTCGTTGCGTCACAACCTATCTCAACAGGTCTCAAGAGGAAACTCAGGGAGGCACAGCAGCAGCTTGATGAACTCACCAGCCAGCTGGATGACGCACAACGCATCCAAGCCAGTCTGGACAATGAGAAGAAGACGATCAGTAATATCGCCTCGCGTGTCCAAGCTTTGGCCGACATCTGGACCATGGTAAGGATCTATATCCACGTTTTGCGTAAACAACGAATCCCCATGCAATCTTGCAGGTTGCATCTTCTGCGACGACACTCGCCAAAGCGCTCAAACTCGCTCATGAGGAAAATGATCTTGAAGTGGGTCGGATGCTTCGCCAACTTTCGAAAACTCACATGTTATGCAGGACTTTCAGACACAGATCGAGCGACTCGAAGCGAACTATGCTACACTCAAGGAAACGCTCTACAAATACAGTATCAAGACCAAGGTGTCCACTTGAATTGAAGGGATAGCAGCGGATCGACTGCGCCGGGAGTCCCGTTTTGAGGAGTTGTGCGCGAGTGTATTATCTATTGCAATAGCCTGTTTTACAGGAGATACCCACGACTATGTACAGCCATATCAACTAGTTGCGACCTGGGATGACACTGAAAATCGCATTGAAACGGACTGAACGAGCTCCCGGGGGTGTCTCGCGCCTCTAAACGATACATGATCTTCAAACCTTGGTCATTCACTCCGCCTCACCGACGTTCGCTCCCCGCGATGCATAAAATTGTAACAGAGGTTCCCGGGTTCCACTCCAAGCATCCCCTGCCCATCCTCCCGCGCCAATTCGCACAGCTCACGCACGCTCCCCACTTTGCTCATCGCGTACTTGACGTTCTTGGATGTCACACCGGGAATCCACTGTAGCAGCTCTGCCGCCGCTGTGTTCACCCCTGCGCCCACGTCCGGATCCTCTTCCGCCCCAATCGCAATTGCCCGACAGGGGTCCGGGTTGTTCGCCTTCAGGTCATTGAAGATGTCCGCCGCCGCGTACGGGAAGGACGACCAGACGGTGCGCACACGTGGAAAGTGCAGTGCGAGCAGGACGAGCTTGGACTGGATTGAGGGCGGCGCCCGCTCGCCAGGATCGGCGGACCCGCTGCTGCTCCTCATGGCATTCTTGGCAAGCTGCTTGCCAGAATCTTTGGCGTACGTTTTCGTCATCTCCGCGACTGTCTACGCACATGTGCGCAGACGGCGATGAGTAGGCTATGACCAGTAAGTTAGCTGAATCTAGCTAGCTAGACGCGGTTACCAACCACTTTCCGGGTTCCCCTTTCACATGTCTTCTTATCTTTCCGACCTCATTTCCGATGGTCCGTGATGCTGGCCTGTACAGATTTTTTCGTGATACCACAGCACAGGTGAGTCACACCCTCTGCCCGCCCTGGCACGCATCCGCACCACAGGATGGTAGTGCTGCGGACTTGTCCACGCCACCTCATCATATATCACGGGGCGACCTTTTCTCCATTCCTTTCCGACCACCCTCAATCTTCAGCTACTGAGCAGCCATGAGAAAGAGGGCCAGAGCCGAGGTCATACAGAAGAAGCTCGCCGCAGATGATATCATACAGCAGATTCTCAAAGAGGTCGCCGATCTGGGAAATAGCGTTGTTGAGACCGACCAGCTCTTCAAACAAATCCGGCTCCACCTTGCCGAGGTGGACAGCCACCATTTCGAGGTCGATGGCAAGCTATTCGAGCTTCCGAAATTCGAGCCGACGTGGAGGGCATACCAACAGGTATGAGTGTCCGTGCTTCGAAGGGCTCATTGTCTCAGATGCCACCGAAGAAATGGTCAGTAATCCTTCGGGAGTCCCGTGAAACGGCGTCAAAGACAGTGGCGTACATTACATGTGAGCGATACCTACAACCCCGTCAGTTCCTCTGATTGATCATTACGAACAGACTTCCCGGACTACGTCCATCCGAAGGTCAAGGATGCCAAGGATGAGGCGGGGATAAAGAAGGCGCAGAAAAATCTCCAAGAATTCGCCGAAGTGGGTCGACGCTCATGACAATTGTTTCGTGTTTCTGTGGAGGGGCTTAGTCTTACTATACAGAAGGAGGATCCTACTGATGGAAGAGCAAACGGGCATTCTCAAGCCTTCCTGAATCTCCGTACCGACCTCGATGAATTCCAGAAGATGTTCGACAATCATACGAAACTTGTGCAAGACACACTCCGAGCAGGGATCAGTTGCCTGAAAAACACTGAGATACCTGCAATTTCTGCTCGGATTCGACGGTTTATTTCTTCTGTTTTATCATCCGAACCATGTATGTCTAATTCACTTCATAGATGGGACCCGAGGCAAGCCGGTGAGATCCAGATCCTTCTTCAGAAGTCGTTGCGTTACAACAGGTTTCAACAGGTTTCAAGCGGAGACTCGGGGAGGCACAGCAGCAGCTTGATAAACTCGCCAGCCAGTTGGATGTCACAGAAAGCATCCAAGCCAATCTGGAAGATGAGAAGAAGACGATCAGTAATATCGCCTCGCGTGTCCAAGCTTTGATCAACATCTGGACCATGGTAAGGATCTATGTCCCCGTTTTGCGTAAACAACGAATGCCCGAGCAATCTTCCAGGTTGCATCTTCTGCGATGACACTCGGCATATCGCTCAAAATCGCTCATGAGGAAAATGATCTCGAAGTGGGTCGGGTGCTTCGCCAACTTTCGACAACTCACATGTCACGCAGGACTTTCAGATACAGATCGAGCAACTCGAAGTGAACTTTGCTACACTCAAGGAAGCGCTCTACAAATACAGTATCAAGACCGAGGTGTCCACTTGAATTAAAGGGATAGCAGCGGATCGACCGCGCCGAGAGTCCCGTTCTGAGTTGTCGTGTACGAGTGTATTATCTATTGTCATAGCCTTTTTTACAGGAGATAGTTCCGACCTGGGACACTGAAAATTGCATTGAAATGGACTGAACGAGCTCCCGGGGGTGTCTCGCGCCTCTAAACGATACATGATCTTCAAACCTTGGTCATTCACTCCGCCTCACCGACGTTCGCTCCCCGCGATGCATAAAATTGTAACAGAGGTTCCCGGGTTCCACTCCAAGCATCCCCTGCACATCCTCCCGCGCCAATTCGCACAGCTCGCGCACGCTCCCCACTTTGCTCATCACGTACTTGACGTTCTTGGATGTCACACCGGGAATCCACTGTAGCAGCTCTGCCGCCGCTGCGTTCACCCCTGCGCCCACGTCCGGATCCTCTTCCGCCCCAATCGCGATCGCCCGACAGGGGTCCGGCTCCGGGTTGTTTGCCTTCAGGTCGTTGAAGATGTCCGTCGTCGCGTACGAGGAGGACGACCAGATGATGCGCACGCGCGGAAAGTGCAGCGTGAGCAGGACGAGCTTGGACTGGATCGAGGGCGGCGCCCGCTCGCCAGGATCAGCGGACCCGCTGCTACTCCTCATGGCGTTCTTGGCAGGCTGCTTGCCAGGATTTTTGGCGTACGTTTTCATCGCCTCCGCGACTGTCTACGCATATGTACGCAGACGGCGATGAGCTTGTTTGGCTTCGCTATTGGTAAGGTGAAGATGAGAGCCACGCACCTCGAGCGAAAACGCCTTGTTTTCTTCAAACTCGATCAGCAAGATGGGTTGCTTATAGTGCACGGACATGAATTCACACTGTGTGTACCTGACGGCAAAGACATCAAGTGAGCGGTCATGTTGCACGAAGGGATGGATACTGGCAAAGGACAACTTACAATCGGCCACTGTTGAAACTCGAGACCAAGTCCGGTATGCTCTTCCGTTCAACACAGATGTCGGGAGTGAGAACGTAATCGCCAACGGTGAGCGTTGCAGGAATCACTAGGAGACCCGAGGCATGCAGCAACGAAGGAAGGGTCGATCGGAACTCCCGCATATCAACGATGACCTGAGAAGCCCGTCAATGCCAAGGGGTTTGTCGAGGAGGGTGCCAACAAACCTGCGAGGCTTGGGTGCCCAGCTCTTTTCTCCCGCCCGCTAGACGTGAGCTAATCGATTTGATGATTTGCTCTCCGGTCTTAGTCCCAAGTCGCTTGTCCTCGAAGATCGGCAGCAGCATCGACTGCGCGAGTCAGTAGGATTGCGCAGCTTATGCGTATGAGAATCACGCACACCACGCTCCTTGATTAGACGTTCAAATGACTCCTTTTCACGCCGGAGCCCGGCCAGATACTTGTGCTCCTCGCAACTCAGCTGATACACCATAAAGTAAACCCTCACACCCATCCCTGGACTCGCACTGCGGTGCACTTCGATCCGACGCACGAACTCAAGACTAGGCTCGAACATTACGATAAACTTGGGTTGTATCTCCGTCAACACCTGGTCGTCCGTGTCATCAGAGTAGGCGCGCACGATCACCGTCTGTTGAGGCGGAAGGATCCCATATTGCATGTCAAAGTCGGCGTCCAAGTGGCTCGCGAGTATCCCTTCGAGTAGCTCCATATCCCCATCAGGCACCAGAAAGTCGTTCACGGATGTATTCTTGGATGCAAGGCTGGACAGGCACGATGCTGAGACACGAATACTCGCGCTAGAACAGGAAAGATCTTACAACGTTGCAATTTCTTCGTCATCGTCCAGAATGATGATCTTGTCAGGCTTCGGGCCCTCCTTTATCTTGCTCGCTGAGGCGGATGATGGGGCACCACCGCGGATCCTCCGTCGGTTCGCACTCCTTGCTGCTCTCTCCTTGTCCTTTTTCTGTAGCGCCTCGCTCACTCCTGCAGAACCCGAGTTACCAGATACTTGGGGTGCGGGCTTCTCCGCTTGTGCCCGTGTCCCACCCTTGCCGCTCTTCTGGCTCGCAAGTCTACCCTTCCAGTATAGGTGACTGCGTAGCTTCGATTCCATCATCTTCCTCCCCCGTTCGCCTTTCCGTGCATCGACATTCATCTTCGACAGAAACTCGCTGACCAAAGCAGCTGATTGAGAGGAGGACGTCATCACCAAAACAGTGTTCGAACCACGGCCGTCTAGAATCAAAAAAAGGCTGCGCATCACTGGCTGAGTCGGATCGAGTGTGGCGCATGAAGCTCACACGATGAAAGCGACTCTTGCCTCATGATCTCCTCTTCGATCTCATGCAGCACATCTGCAAGCAGATCCCATTTCGGGAGTTCTTCGAGAATAGGATCCATCCCCTGAGGGAGCCAGGACTTGGACGACTTCGCAGGTTGTCGATCTCCACGTCCCTCCAGGTCATCTAATGCTTCCCAGGCGTCTTCGTCGTCTACAAGGTCGACTATTTCCGACGGCTTGTCGGCGTTGGTTCTTGAAAGGGTGTAGCAGCGTCGTTTGGCGGTCCGAAAGATGGTGTTGGCGGCGTCCGTGAGCATCCATGGAGATTGATTCTGTCGCGCATTCCCCGTTGCGGTGGTAGTGTTCGAGGCCACCAGTGTCTCAAGGTAGGCATGGAACCCGAGGGCATCGTAGGATAGTAGGTAGCTACATTGAGACGCAGTCAACTACAATCAGGCTCATACAGTAAGATCACATACGTAAGAAGACGTCGAAGTGTCGCAAGATCGCTGACCAATTGCTTCGTCTTGGGTCCGACCTTGTGCCACACAGGATCAAGCTGCCTCCTCACTACTACATCGAACGATTTGAAATAAGCGCTTTCGACAGTGAGATCGTCGAGGTCGAGCTAGAATATGATATCAGTGTTGTCTAAACGTGAAAAAAACAGAACACTCCACCGAAGTGTTGGAGCGCTTCAACTCGGAGAGCGTTGTAGTCATACACTGCACTATCGCATGGTGAATGGCTGACATGTTCTCAGTCAAGTGTTGATACAACTCGACGACGTCAGCTTTGCGATTCTCGAGCGCGTCTTTAATAGATTGATGAAATCTAAATGCTCGGCATAAGGTGGCTCCCTCCTATTTGAGAGTGACTCACCGGGGATAAATATGAACTGTCCGCAACTGGAGCTCCTTCATGATGTTCTTCAGAGGCGACATCCCGCTAGTAATAAATTCAGGCTGATCGGAAAACGCCTTTAGAAAACCAGTGTTGTTCTTTTCGCGGTACAGCCGAACGATAAAAGCTTCCAATGCGAGGGCTGTCACTCTGGAGAGGCGCGTTCACAGTGCTGCTTGACCTTGACACAAAAGAAGACATACCTTTCTGCGTGCAAAACGACGATACCGGTGATGAGTTCGGTCGGTATGTCAGATTGTAACATGTCGACGACCAATATCCGGGACGTCACCGAAATGAGACCGCCCTTCTTGTATAGATCCTGTCTTGACAGGCGTGAAGGTCCTAGCACTCTCGAATGAAGCCAAGGACAGACCTATCACGTTTACCCATTTCGTACCCGACGATGCGCAGACCAGGCTTTCGGCAACCCATGATGCCGAGCTCCTCACCGATAGCGACTTCTTCCTCCGGTGAGGCATTCACGAGGAGAACCAAGCTTTGTGGGGAGTCGTAAATCTTCATGAGGGTGCATACTATCCGTCGGAGCCCAAGACCGCGGGCAAGAATGAGCAAGTCGCTGGTGGACGGGTCGTGGATCTCCTCCAGAATTTGCTTGTGAAACGGGAGCAGCGGCGCCGCCATGTTGTTTGTTGGACCAGCTCAAATTGGTGTGCACAGTATAGAATCGAACGGTTCAGACCACAACAAGTTCAGGTCACTGCAAAGCTGAAGAAAGAGCCAGAAAACGACAACACATCGTCCCTGATACTTTACATAAGTGGGAAGCGCCTGATGAACATGTTACTCGTGCATTAAGAGATGTTGCACGCACGGTTCCTATCCTTGTACGTAGACAACCTTCTGTAGAAACACAAGCTGACACTAAGAAGTTGGTGAGATCCAAGATTCGACGCGCGTGAGTTGGTTATTGTAAATTTTGTGTAGGAAATGAGCCCATTTCTTGAAACTGCTTAGTCAGCAGGCTCATAACCTTTCTTCGACCACTTTGGTCACCCTCTGAACCCGACGACGACCATCTCTGGGACGACCCTCGGAAGGATGCTCACGAATCACTACGACGTCCTCATTATTGGCGCTGGCGTCGCGGGTTCAGCACTCGCCCATGCCCTCTCTACGATAACTTCAAGATTACGTAGTTCCCCCATACGTGTCGCTCTGTTGGAACGCTCGCTTTCCGAACCGGACCGTATAGTCGGCGAATTACTGCAGCCTGGTGGCGTTGCTGCTCTACAGAAACTTGGCTTGGACGGGGCCTTGCAAGAGATCGATTCTATTCCGGAGGATGGTTACTGCGTCGTACAGTCAGGTCGCCCCGTTCACATTCCTTACCCAGATGGGCGACAAGGCCGCAGTTTTCACCATGGCAGGTTCGTTATGCGCCTGAGAGAATATGCCAAGCGCGCACCGGGCGTGGACGTGATCGAGGCGACGGTGAACGAGCTCATTGAATGCGAGCACACCAAACGCGTCCTCGGTGTCCGTGCTACGCGTTCGTCTCCTAGCAAAGGTGACGCTGAAGAAAAGGAACCATTTTTTGCCGATCTGGTTATCATCGCGGACGGATGCTTCTCGAACTTTAGAAATGCAGTTATGGGCAAAGCTTCCCGACAGTCATTTACTCGGAGCTATTTCGTTGGCGCCATCCTCAAAGACGTGCAGTTACCGATACCTCGGCATGGAACCGTTGCTCTTGTCAAAGGACATGGGCCAGTCCTTTTGTACCAAATATCGGAACACGAAACCCGCATGTTGGTAGATGTAAAGCATCCACTTCCATCAGACCTCAAGGCGAGATATCATTCTCTTTCGCAATACCCTTTGCTCACACGCCTTTAGGGACATATTCTTTCAAATGTCGTCCCTCACCTCCCTGCCTCCCTACACGTAGCTGCTCGCGAAGCTCTAGACAGAGATCGTCTGCGCCGTATGCCGAATTCGTTTCTTCCTGCTGTCGAACAAGGCGGAAAATATACCAAAGAAGGCGCTTTCCTCCTCGGTGATTCCTGGAATATGCGACATCCCCTGACTGGTGGCGGAATGACGGTTGCCCTGAATGACGTGGTTCTGTTGGCACGAATGCTAGGCAAGATCGAAAGTTATAGCGATTGGGATCGGGTCTCTGAAGTACTCTCTCGTTGGCACTGGGCTCGCAAACCGTTGGCGTCGACGATAAACATTCTCAGTGTCGCGTTGTATGACCTTTTTGGCGCAGATGGTATGTGTTGGTTTAGTGGTTTTTACAACATCGAGAGACAATGCACCACAGACGAATATCTTGCTGTACTTCAAAACGGCTGTTTTAAATATTTTGAATGCGGCGGCGATTGTATCCGCGGTCCCGTATCCCTTCTCTCTGGGTGAGTTGTCCGCCCTCTACTGAGAGGTCGACTTCATGAGAACTAATGGCCCACAGCATCGCACCCTCTCCGGCGCTTCTGTTCTACCACTTTTACAGAGTAGCGTTCTACTCAATATGGGTCATGTTCACTCATCCTCGTCACGTTGGCGGCCCAACAAACGAAGCCAAACCTGTGCTCGTAGCGCCGGCTCTGTGGGAATACCCCTCTCTCCTCATCGCAAGTGTGAAAGTGGTGTGTTGATTCGCATTTTGATCCTTGATCACACGCATTTTGGCTGACGGAGCATCCCTAGTTCTGGACGGCGTGTGTCGTGTTTAGTCCGTTGCTCTGGTCGGAAATACGGTGGTGGTGACGATAGACATCATAGAGCTCTCCTCGGTTATGGTACACTATCGTCCAGTAATCATTGCATGCGTCACGTGGAACAAGTGTCAGATATGGAGGGCTGGGTCTCTCCATGAGACTCAGGTTCCCCAAGCTATAGCCGTGGATGCGCGTCCGCCAAGTAGCCATATGCAATCCTGAAAGAGTGGAGTCGTGACAATAGATTCGGACCCTTCGACTTCGACTGCTCCCTGACCTTCTCTGCGTTCACTGGCACGACTAGGGGTCTGTGCTTCCCTCTAGCCTATATCATGATGTTGCCGTATCAAACGTCAAGGAAAGCAGGGCACGACTGGCAGGGGCAGCAGCTACTAAGAGATGTCAGACCGAGCTCGCTATCGAAGGTGAATCAAAAGGTGTTCAAGCTGGACAGTGGATCATGGATGCATAATGGCCACCGATCCGCTGTCAGCGGAAAGCGTGCGGTTGGGTAGTCTGCGTGGCATCGCTGTCGACTCAGCACGTCATGACACTCGTCCGGGCTACCAAATCGCATCATCTGGATGGGATCATGATGCGGCTCTTCGATCCTGCGCAGTCCACACAGCCGATAGTCGTGCGTCTGGAAGAGTGATGAAAACATAGTTCGGAATGATCACCTACCTGAGTTGTTGTTTGCCGTGGCAACTCATCGGTACGTACCAATAACGATCCCGGACGCGTAAGAGGGGAATAGAAACAGCCCAAAAGTCTAGCAGTGGTCGCGTCTCTGCCCCAGTCCCATTCCGTTGTGTCAGTGAGCATTCTCAGTGAACTCGAACCCACCTGCACACATAGATACCATCCAATCGGGGCATAACCGTCGTAAAATAAAAAAAAGTAATGATAGACGATGTAGGAAAACACGATACCGCATGTATATCAATACCGGCACGTCAATTCCCTGTTCCAATCCTCAGATCCAACTCCTTCTGCGACGACGAATAGCCGGTACTGGTCATACGTGTTCTTGATCGACTTGAGCCTCGGATAGTGCGAGCCGAAAAAGGCCTGCTGCCAGTTGATCTCGTACAGGGACGCCTGCCGAAGAGTGGGAGGTTGATCAAGATGTCCACAGTCTGTCTCTCGTAAGAAAATCACGGCGACGCACCTCATTGAAGTAGGCGCCATCGTTGGGGGTGAGATCGTATGTGGCATTGATCCACCCCCTAAGCTGCGAAACCAGCCCATGGAACTCCGTCGAAGATATGCCATCTTCCCATGAAATACCGCACGTGCTTTCCACCACTGTATTTCGCCAGTCAGGATTAACCCCGGCAGAGTCGGCGCTGATCTGATTAACCCTTCCGCCTGCGACCGTGCTGCACGGATAATTTTTAATTCCACTACCGTCAGCTGGTCCATGCAAGAGAACGTGCATGGAACGTACTTGAAGTCGGAACTACAATTGACAAGGATCTCGGCGACTTGAGCGTACCTATTTGCCACGGTGTCCCGCGAAAGAAGCCGAGACGTGGTCATGATATTTCGACCGTTTTAAGAGCCGCTGCCGTAAACATACTGGTACAGAACGTAAAAAGAGGGAAACGAGTATGTTTGGTCCGTGGAGACGACACCGAACGTCTCCAGGGAGTGTGTATAATTGCGCCAGGCGTCGATGGCGGCCATCGCGGTTTCGTTCCTCGTGTCGGGCGCGACGTAGCCGAAAGACAATTGTTCACCAGTTACGCTCCCAGATCCGCCCCAACCGCTGTCTGTAAACTTGGGTTGAAAACGCAAAAGCCCACCAACGAGCTCTGTCAGCGCCGAGGAGTTCGTCGTGTTCGCCTGGTATGTGTAGAAATGAACCGGAACTGAAGGGTAG
>JBBPLV010000587.1:0-16783 GCA_038089975.1 Boletellus ananiceps | reverse complement strand
GTACGTCCACGCAGATGGTGATCTGAGAGCGGTCAAGGACAACGACGAAGAGTACGATAATCGTGGCAACTCAGCCTTGGTTTACGACAAGACCTTCGGACGTCATTGGGACACTTGGGTTGGGCCCAAACACAAATCCCTCTTCACCGTGCGACTATACGAGGACCGAACGAAATTCACCCTCGGCAAGGATTTCGTCAATGTTCTTCGGGAAACTGAATTGGTATGTTTTCTTGTCACAGCAAGGGGATGTTGCCGACGGATCACCCATCTCAGAGTTCTCCCGTTGAACCTTTTGGTGGAACAGATGATTTCGATATCTCAGCCAGTCACATCGTCCTCACCGCAAAGGACCCCAAGCTTCCACAAGCAACCCACACGAAACAAAATGTGCGGTTGTGCCATTATCACCCGGCACTTACTGACGGTCCATAGATATATCTCGTTGATTTTGACGGCTCCAACCTCGTCGAGCTGACGTCCGGCGTGCATGGTGCAACCCATACCCCAGCTTTCAATCGTAACGGTGACAAGGTGGCTTGGCTTCAGCTTGATCAGGATGGCCACGAGTCAGACAGGTAGGTCAAGTTCCCTCTTATTAACTACCCTGACACGCAATCCAGGGCCAAAATTGTTATTCACGACCTCGCAGAAGGCGTTAGTTTCACCATCACCCAACACTGGGACCGTTCCCCGAATTCTTTGGCGGTGGGTTGCAACGTTCTATCTGCTGGTAGACGTAGCTAGATCCACCCATTCAGTTCTCGGAAAGTGGCGAATTTATCTACTTTATTGCCGAGGATATTGCCAGAGCCAAAATATTCACTCTCCCGATCCCTCCGACGCCCAGTGAATCCACGGCACATCCCATACTTACCCCGCCATACGATACACCTGTTGCTTTGACAGATACACACGGTGCCTCAGGCTTGCAAGTACTTTCAGGCAACCGTCTTCTCTTTGCTCTGTCCTCGCTCACGTCCCCGAACGACGCATATATTCTTGATAAGCTCCAACTTGTCGAGGAAGACATTAAACAAAAGGCGTCAAACCGTTTCAAGGGCGAGCTCATCCAGGTCACTAGTCTCTCGGCCGCACATCTCCAAAGAAAACACCTCCACCCTGGCGAGGACTTTTGGTTCCAAGGCGCAGAGCACAAGATCCATGGATGGATCCTCACCCCTCCCGGTTACAAGCCCGCGGATGTCAAGAAATGGCCTGTCGTCCTGCTCATCCACGGCGGTGAGTCTCATTGTATTGCGAGGCGACGTGAGAGATGGCTGACGCTGGGTAATCGAGGCCCTGAGGGTTGCTGGGGTGATTCTTGGTCCACTCGTTGGAATCCCAACGGTCAGTGATCGCGGGCTGCCACTGTTTCCCTGAAATTCAGTGTCTGCCAGTCTTTGCAAACCAAGGTTATGTAGTCGTGGCAATCAATCCAACTGGCTCCACTTCTTTCGGCCAGGGTACGTGAGAATCTTGCTTTACATGAAGGATCGGCCTCTCAGGTGGAAATTTAAAAAAACGTCTTAGATTTGACCGAGGGGATTAAGGAAGACTGGGGCGGAAAGCCTTTTGAGGATCTTCGGAATGGTTGGGAATACGTCCTGGACAAATATCCTCAAGTAACTTGCGCGGACTTTCGTTTCCTGATGTGCTTCTGACATTATTGACTAGATCGACCGTGATCGTGCGGTTGCTGCCGGTGCAAGCTACGGCGGGTACGCTATCAAGTGGGCTACCCTTTGTTCTTTCCCCTAAAAAGTGTGCTGACGCTCGCCTTTGCACAGTTGGATTCAAGGAAACCCCGAGTTCGGCTTCGGGTTCAAAGCCCTGGTGTGTCACGACGGAGTGAGTCCCCCTACTTTACCCCATTCTGTTGCTCGACGTCATGCTAGGTCTTCGATACCGCATACAATGGTTATTCCACTGACGAACTCTTTTTCGTGCGTACACGTTTCTCTATACACTGTACCAGACCATTCTGACATATTATTACTTACACAGTTCAATCATGAATGGGGGGGACGCCCTTGGGAAGAGAGATCCATCGAACTCTTCCGCAAGTGTGTTTTTTTCGCGTTTAAATCGTCGGGAGTCCATGCTCAGCCACAGCCCGCGGATCACAGGTATAACCCGGCGAATACCGTGAGCAAATGGTCGACACCGCAGCTCATCATCCACGGAAGCAAAGATTACCGTTTGCCCGAGACCGACGGCATCGCGGTATGGCACGCCCTGCAACAGTACGTGCCCTTTCGGTTCAACTCCTTGTTGCTTTGCTCTGACTCTGCCACGCCCGAAATAGGCTCGATATCCCTAGTCGATTGGTGATCTTCCCCGATGAAAACCATTGGGTGTTGAATGCTGGGAACAGCCTGAAGTGGCATTACGAAGTATTCAGATGGTTCAACGAGTTTGTCGGCGAAAGCGCTCTCATCCAGAAGCATAACTGAAGCAAACAGCGTATTATATCAGGAAACCCTGCTGTACTTCGAAATGGGAAGATACCATATAGGAATCTTGTTTACATGTGTCATAGTGCGAGTGACAGATGCCAGGAATGTATTTCCGATGTGCGAGAAAGTATAAGTGGACCAGGCATAAGTAGGTAAATAAATAAGGTGAACCGAGACGCAAAGCGTTTCATTTTGAGGGGAGAAAAGTGCATTTATGGCTTGGAAGAAGCGGGAGGCCGATCCCTCCTAGTAGTCGTAGACGCTTTCCGCTTCTTGGCTAAGGCGAGAGGGCGAGCCGTCTTCTGAAGCGAGATTGGTTCTGGAACACGTTTCATGCCATAGACTTCTTTCCGATTGCTCTGCAAGTACGCTGTCAGCACAAACAAGAAGTTGCCGCTCGAGGTTGTTCCGACCTCAACGCCCATCAGTAGTTCGTCATCCCCATCTGAAGCAGGTTGGTATTCTTCTGCATCGCTTTGCTTGGAATCACCGCGCGAACTATGTTGTTCCGATGCCTCATCGTCGATCTCGACGTAGGTTCGCTTGGTGGGTGCTTTCCGTTTAGCCCGTGGAGTGGCGCTGCCGACTTCTGTAGTCAGAGGAAGCGCGTTTGAAGTTTTTGATACAGAGACGGACTTGTGAGCTAAAGTCGAGGTTGACGCAGTCGGAGGAGCAGAAGGCGAAATACGTGTGTCCCATTCCACACCATCTCGATCAACACTCTCTTCTTTCACAGGGACCTCTACGACAGCATGGACGCGGCGGATGACTACCTGATGTGTGCCGTTGGACGCCGGCCCCGACTGAGGAACAAGGGGGGTAGCATCTTGCGTGATTCTTTGGCGTGCACTGCGTTGGTTCTCCGACCGTGGTGTTGGGAGTTGCAAGATAGGTCCTTGACGAGTCCGCTTCGCGCTCGAAGTCGTTTTGGACATGGAAGGGAGAGACCTTGACGGTGGGAGTTCCTGGCGACCAGGACTCAAGGTGTTGAGTTCGGCGACACGCTGTAATCGTGTGGACGCAGACAGGTCGCCTATGGCAGAATACCTCGGCATGGGTGTATATGGTGTAGTCGACGTTTGGGCATGTCCGCCCTGGACAAGTGCTCAGGGAGTGGGACGTGCATTGGAGTCGAGGGGACGTACGGAGGCCAGTTGCTCTGCCACAAGCTCTTCTACTCGCTGCGCGAGCTTTGCCCGCTCTTGTTCAACGCGCAGAAACTGTTCTTTCCAGCTGATCGCTTCCTGCCTCGAGGTCTCCTCCAGGCGCAGACATTGATTCTTCCACTGAGTAGCTTCTTGTCGTAGTTGGCCAATGGTCTCGAGATGGTGGTTGATCTGTCGAAAATAGATGATCGAGGATGCGTCAGGGTCAAAAGGAGAGAGGGTCATACGGTGAGTTCAGCTTGATCTACCTGGTATATGCATAAGATGGAGGGGAAATGCAGAGAATAAGAAAATTCGCGCACTGCAGCTTTCCATGCAGCAGCCTCCTGCTTCCAGGTCCGCTCTTCGAGCCTGTTGTTGTGGAGGGCGTTGACTGCTTCATCGCGTTCTCTACGCGCTTCGCGGGCGTCGGCAGTTGCCTGCGTGATATCCTTGCGCGCTTGATCCTGGGCGGCGGAGAACTACAAAGATGTGATGAGGGCCTGGTTGAGTCGCAGAGGAACAGGCGTACAGCGAGGGTCGCAGCTCTGTTGAATGAAGTGAGCGCGTCGGACAGGATCGAGGAGGGCGTCTTGCTCATGTGTATTGGTCAACCCATTTCGGCATTTTCCGGCGTATACGTCCACCACAACCACATGCACGACGACCATGTGCGTAGCCCACCACAGGCGCGCCCTTGACACCGCCTGAGCAGGACACGGACTGGTAAATTCACCAGAAGGTTGCCGAAAGACCTCGAAGGAAGTGCTCAAGACGGCAGGGTGGGGCGTTGGGCAGAATCAAACATCTGGACGTCGAGAGCGAGTTGGCCAGAATCACCCACGGTCCGTACAGGTAGAAAAGGTAGCCAATGAATGTGCAAACCAAGTGACCTATGGAGTACGACGTCTACATCATTTTTGTACTCCCGTTGACGCCGTTGCCCTTTTTCAGCTTGCGCCCCGCAGCGAACAGTATGCTGTCCAGCAGTGCAGCTACTGTCAAGACTCCTCCCACAATTGCACACGTCCTGGAAAAGACCTGATCAAAGGAAATCGCGACCAAATAACAGCGATACTCACGATGTAAGGAAATGCGCGAATGATTGTCTCGTTTCAGAATGGACGACAAGAATGGGTGATATCTCAAAGTTGAAAAACGCGCCTGCACGATGACTTGTATTAGCTACCTCTCAGGACCACTTGTAGCTGTGTACCTGGTGAACCCGTGAATCCATGCTGTGTGTAGACGCCCTGCTTGTCCTCTTCGCCCACACCTTTCATCAAGTCTCGCTCAAAGTGAGTGACACTATATTGATGCGTATTGATCTGTTCGCCAAGTAAGTTCTCACCACGCTCCGATAGGAGCACGGTTTTACGCACAGCTTTTCCGTCGAGGGTCCTAAACTGTGTTGAGACGACCTTGAGGAAATACTGGAACATGTATTGAGCCTTGGTGGTCTTATGGGGAATCAGCTCAGCATGGACTCGTGGTCGTGTCACCAATAAACCTACCCTGGCTTCATACGCGTCCAGGGGATTATCGTCGATCCCCATGCGTTTCCTCATCTCCTTTCCTATCCTCGACTTGGTTGGGTTGTACTCGTCGTCAGCCATGAAGTAGAATTCGTGGATGGTGTGAGAGAAATCATGAACATGCTGGTCGTCCTTCAGGTAGGGGACGAGGTCGTGGAAATACCGAGAATTGGTCTGGTACGACCTGCCTGGGGATATGTTGATGTTGCCGATAACTTTGTTCACCCGAATGCGCCCAGATATACTGCATCCCTCCTCCGCCTGATCCTTGAGTTTCTCTGACCACCCCTCTTGAACGCACTGCCATACATCAAACCGTCAGCAGGCATAGGCTCGCTCAACAAGCGTTCAACTTGCCTGCTCGACGTCGTCGGGAGTGGTGAAGCTCCAACCCCTGTTGGTGTATGCCTGTCTAACGTCCTCACAACTGTTGCAGCATCCACTCTCGGGTTCTACACCACCGTAACAGGAGCCACAGTATCCAGATCCGCGCTTCTCCGCCAGCTTGTCGATCTCATTTCGCAGATCGCCACTGCGTTGTCCGGGGACGTCCACACCCGTCTTTGTGAGTCGCTTCTTGACAACGTTGTGGGAGACGTCGCGTTGCTGTTCCCCAGAAATGTCCATGACGTCGAGGCTGAGCACTGAGGGCATTGCATCCAGAAACGGCGCACAGCTCAGCGGTGAACGAACCGTGGACCAAAAGTACATCACTCACGATAGCAAGGGACGTGGGGGAACGTCACATTAAGCTTTACGCTCAGCTTCTGTCCGCGACTTCGATCAACGACAATCGAAGTGTCGACTCCGACTTTCCTGTAGTCGAAGAACTCCATCGTCGTGAAAGCGAGTATAATACATGCTGAAATGAGTGTCACTGGGAATCCAAGGAGTGAGTCTGAACAATCGAGGA
Organism: Boletellus ananiceps; assembly: GCA_038089975.1. Lineage (NCBI taxonomy): Eukaryota > Fungi > Basidiomycota > Agaricomycetes > Boletales > Boletaceae > Boletellus > Boletellus ananiceps. The sequence goes on along the minus strand of JBBPLV010000587.1, from coordinate 10,731 downwards.
AACAAGGTCGAACACACAGAAAGCGCCAGTACGCGTCTTCACCTTCACGTCCTCGGTAGTCTAGCCAAGGAAGCATGGTCAGAGTTGGGCTGTCAATGTGCACAAGATGGCGTGGACAACAGTTTACCTTCCCAAAGGCATCAATCCCTCTCAGGCCTGCTAGAAAACCCTTGGCCATCGCACCGGTCGAAATGTTGTAGTTATTGCGAAGAAATTGGGAGCGGGCACATCCCAGGCCATCCTGGATCACGTGACTGATTGACGTGTCACTATTGAGGCCAGCCACTCGTCAGAGCAATGCAGATGTGTATTCTCCATGACTCCATCACAGCCCTATCTTGTCTACGCCCTGCTTTACCTTGCCAAACAAGTTGCGCACCCCATCTTTGATGCCCTCGGCTTGGACTCCAACACTGTCTGAGCCCGTTCTGTATACCCCTGAGCCGCCCGGCCCACCAAGACTGACGTTGACACCACCCAAATTGAGGTTTAGCGACGGCGCGTTTGATGCTGATTCTGGCGGCGGCTCGTACACAGAATTCGGAAAGCTCTCTGCCGCAGTGCGAACCATCTCTAAATAGCTGAGGGAGGTCAATACTCGGTGGGGACAGAACGAACACTAGTATATAATACCTGGACGAGTTGTGGACGCACGTGCCGCCCAGCAACACCCGCGTTCCTGTCGAGCTAGATTCTTCATTCAACAAGGCGACCGTTCTGGCCTCTTCGTATGTTGTCCCACCAATCACGAATACAATAACGTCTTGCGGTCTTGATGGCCATCAGTACGAGAAATCCGGCGGGACTATGCCGCATACCGCTGCAGGCCAAGGTTTGTTCCCGCCCCGTTATGGAACGGATAGCTGGCTTCCTTCAGACGCCCCTTGAACAAATTCTCTAATGTCTGTGAGAGGTGCGGAGTATGCTGAGTGTAGACATTTTCGACACCCTACGCCACTTGTCAGCATGTGCCGGTCACGACATGAGCTTGGTTCACCTTCAGACCCTTCAATGCAGACCTCCCCATGGCCAACAGCGACTCCGTCGAGAATAGGTCATCTTGCCGCTGATCAGAGCCAGCAATATTTAAAAGGACGTATACGAGCTGAAAGCATGGTTGGGTCACTGCTGAAGCACAAGATAGAGTGCGCCCACCCTAGCATCCTCTCGTGAAACGCCACTGGAAAGGAGGAGATTGATGAGGGTAGCAATGTTGCTCGTCTGTGTCTTTTGATAGCGTAGCGCATATAGAATGACAACCCGAAGCTTGTTCCACGTGGGTACACTGTTGTTCGAGACGAGGGCTTGCACGGTCTATGCTCAAACATGCGCACGTCGACATACAAGGCTGGGGAGAACGTCGTACGGACCTTGAAATCGCAGCCTGAACTCGTCCCGAGGCCCTGCTCTATTTCGCCGACGTCCAGTAGATGATCTCTCTCTACCAAGCGACTGAGTTCCCCAACCAAGGTGACGTGTTTACTGACGTTTCCGCCTAGCTTTCTGAACTCGGGATATTCCTCTACGAACTGCTTCATGTCAGATATCGAGTTGATGGCCGAAGGGGATTGGATAAGCGAGCGCGATTGATAGGAATGAACATAATTTTTGAGCGAGGTACCAAGATCACCAAACGTCGCCAGGTAATGTGCTTGGAAGAACGGATCAGTAGAAGTTGTGAGGGTAATTTCCTATCGAGCGTGTGAGAGAAAATTGGAAGCATATCCAACGGGAATGAAGTTACAGAAAGTTCTGGCCGGATATCAGGAACCATGTTGAGATTAATTCTTCCGTTCTGGATGCCGAGAAGTTCGTGAACCATAGCCTGATAGGTCCATTGAGACAGCAAAGGCGTGACGGGGTCGTTTCTCCGATCAAGGATGAGTAAGAGCGGTGCCACCTGCGTAAGCCTGAATTCGAACAAGGCTGACTCTGCTTGTATGCGATGCTTTGCGGCAACATGAGCTCGGAGGGATGAAGCAGGTGAGGAGAACCGACCTGGACTTCATTAGCCAACTTCTTAGCCATGCCGCTCATCTTCTCGTACCGAATGACGGGCTTTTTCTTCAGGCTGAGAAGAACGGCTATGATTCCTTGCACACTGTGTTCTAGAGCGGTGTTATCCCAGCTGTTGGGCGATGACCCATACAAAGGTTTGTCGACAGCAGGCAAGTGATTGAGAGAGAACAGACAAGGGAGAAGAGGAGCATAGTCCGCAAAGTATTCCTGTGGACGTCAACTGCAGTTCCGGCGAAAAACGATCAGGTGCTTACCTGCACTTCGCGTACCACCTCAAACTCGTCAACCTCTGCAAGGCGTTCGATCGCGGATTTACTTAAAACATTGCTAAAATCTGACAGATCAACGAACGTTAGCTCGGATACTGGACTACCGAAAGAATCCACGCACTGACACAGGTAATATTCGCCATACTTTGGCTCACGAAGCTCTGCACAGACCGCCTCGATGCTGCTCTCACTGGGTTGCAAAAAACAGACGCATTTCATGTGAAGCATCGAGTTGCGCAGCCTGTTATCGATTCGATCCGTGAGATAAACCTGATGCGACAAGAGAGTAGACTGTGTCGAGGCGAGAGAGACAATTGGTGTCTACACGACCGGGAGAAGTCAATGTGCAGAAGCGTGAGCCGGGTTACCCTACCGTATGCGTGTCAAGAAGGAGGACCTTCATCGCTGAAGGAGTAGACACCAGCTTTGCGATGTATGTCTCCACTGCCTTGACTACGTCCATGTTGGCTGACTGCTATTAGAAAGTATGTACGTGGACGCGAGTCAGCACTTTGTGGCTGTGGTCAAGACTGATGACAACCAATGAGATCATTGGGCGATGGCTCTGCGAAACCCGAGTAACTGCCAGGTTGGTCTACGTCGTGTACGGGAAGATTCACTGGCATATTTAGCTCGAGCATGGATCAACCGTCCCTTTTGCTGGCGCGACCCGAATGGCATCCTTGGTCCGGGTCCTTTCTCCCGAGTGTCCGGTGACCCAGCAGTCCTTGGGGCACGTCAACCTGGTGGTCACGAGTCTCTGGCGGCTCATCGACGGATCTCCACGCGTCCCCAGCCCATGTCCTACCCGCTGTCACCCCAGATCGCAAAATATCAAGGGCGGTCACCCCCCGCGACTGGAACTCCTGATTCGATCAAACTTTAGGGTACGCGGCACTGGTACGCATGTGATAGCCTGGTGGGGTAGCCTTTTTCCCTCACCATCCTTGCTCGGCGACGTAAGCGGATTGGATTCACCTCCTTCATTTCCTCGAAGCTTTTCTTTTGGCCGGCGACCTCGGTTTTCTTCTAGCACGGTATTCTCTGGCTGTCGTGCCCGTGCAGAGAGACCGCGCAAACATTGACATTGAGATCTGCCTCTGCGATCTGTCGGACATCTGTTCTGGTTCGATATGCGAGTTGAGCGGTACTCGGAGGGTAGTACCACCCTGTGCAGGATGGAGTCGCTCGGGTGATGCATCATCTATTTAGAACGGCCCTCGTGATCCCACACTCGCGAAATCGGAACATGATTTCGGCTGATTTGTCTCCCATTGCAAGGTTTCTCGGTCACGCAGTTGGCGGCGATACCCGACTCTGGCCCCGTTTCTTTATGTGAAGACGAATCCACCCAGCTAGCCGCTACAAGCTGTAATGGGTAACAGGGTCGAGGACCGTCTAAATGATCACCATGGTTTACTCGTTATCATCCACACAGCTGTCGCATTGGGGCTTCCTGACTCTCAACAGTGGGCGGCCCTTTGCTAGATGACGCGGTTATATAGCCGGGTCTTTCGAAAGGATTCAGGATGCAAACGTGATCCCCAGTCCATTCTCGACATGTCTTTTTCACCGTCCTCTTTCTATCATGACGAACTCGGCCGCGTGCTCTCCGAGCAATCCTTTGCCCTGACCCGGTATGAGGTTGCGCGACAGTATTCGTCCCACGAGGCGACTGCCATCGTGATGTTGCTGGAGGGCACCAGCATCAGAGTGTGTCTAAACGCTCGGGGCTACCGGGTGAATGTCTGCGTTACTCTGCGACGTCATGGTCACTGACGTTTCAAAGCTCGACGGTGGACAGACGTACGAGTCGATCGAAGCGCTCTTACAGTCCACAAGTCCGATGTATGTGCAGAAAAGAGAAGACGCGCTCATTGCCAGGCTGCAAGGTCTACAGTAGCCGTGCGCTTGCAAGAGTGTGAGTACGACTCGCCCAACACCTCGATCGTTGAGAGCGCTGACGGCCTCGGGCTCCGCATACTTGTATCGTAGTCTGTGTTTTTGTGTATGCATGTAAAGGACGTAGCGGGGCTACAGGCTGGATCGGATTCTAAGCGATCATGTCGGCAGGGAACTTTCCAGCCGACTGCCTCGTCTCCATCGCAGCCTCGTACATTTTCCGCGTGAACGATCCTCCGGACCGGACCTTTGCGATCATCTGAGCGACCCAGTTCCGCTCGTGGTCGTCCCGTATGCAGTTGGCCCACCACCGGTCCATGCTGAGCTGCAGCGGGGTGGAGTTGAGCATGCCATGCTCGCTTTGTTCGCTCAGCACATGCAAGAGGAATCCGGCGTTCAGGCGTTCCATGCCCAGTTCAGACAGGCATTTGAGAATGCGTGTGATGCGCAGATTGTTGTGTGCATTCCCTGGTCGGCCGTGTAACCGATGGACGGAGGATGTGGCAGACACGCACTGAGGATGTTCCGGTAGCGCGATTTGAAGTCGCGAGGGCGGAGGGAACGCGCGAGCAAGCCCGTGTCCGAGAGGAGACGCATGCCGTAGAAGTCGAGCATCATCTCGTACGATCTGAGCACGCGGCGGAGGACCTCGTCGTCGGCCTTCATCATGTCTATTTCATGCGACAGGAGGCGACAGGCGTCCGCGTTCATTCCCTCTTCCTGGATCGGAAATCTGAAGCGGGCTGCGTGTCAGGAGATGGAACGGTGGAGTGGACCCGTACAGCCATTGGATGTAGGCGTGGTTGCGCTCCAGACGATCGTCGTCGGCATGCCATCTGCACGCGCGTCGGCATGCAGCTCGGTTGATCGACTGCCACTCACGATGCGAGGATGTGTTCGAGGAGGAGGTTGTCGGGCTGACAGCGCAGGCGGTTGAGGTAGAAGAGGTAGTTGCCGGACGGGTCCTTGAGTGGATCCGATCTTGGGACCCCGGGGTAGTTTGCGAGGAAGGCGCTGATGTCCCGGGGGCGTGCTCTACCCGCAGACATGTCGGGTGCAACGCCTCGTCCGTGGTCCGCCGACGCGACCGGCCGAGACCGGGCCAGACCCGATCATGCGCCGTCTCCGCCCTCGACATTGTGCGCGATCAGCGACCCCGGGCACCTCTTTTCGATGGACCGTGCACACCGGACCACATCTGATTGGCCCGCCCCTGTGAGGAGGGAGCTTGTGTGCTGCCAAAACCAGACGTTGCATCGCCGGCGCCGACACCATCGGCCGCAGTAGCCCTGTCGCACTGGGTTATCCCCAGCCGGCGACTCGTCGTGGCCGGTGCGGCGTCACCACAGCGCGAGCGAGGCCTGGGGCCCACCCGAGGCATGACGTATACTCGCGACGCGAGCGAACCCACAAAAGTCTATCGGTCCAACGCTCTTTTGGCTCTTTCGCACCAATAGCACGTCGTGTAACCCCGCCCTACCTCCTCGCCGACGCCACTGATCTCAACAGGCCCGTTTCACAGGCAATCACATAACCAACACAGGCCCCCGCGGAAAACCATGTGAATGGGGTCGATCGGATAAACTTGCAGGTAGACGGGCTGAGCGACAGGCCGTATATAAAAGGTGCGTTCGTTCTTGGCTAGCCACAGTTGATCCGTTTGGCAAGGGTTTCACTTCTTGACGGATCAGCCACTCACCCCCATTTAGTTCGTGGGACTAGCAGCAGAGCGTTGTGCACTCCAAACATCGGAGAGCACAGCTGGCTGGCTGTAGCCCTGGAGACACGAACACACTGGCGTAGGGGCCATCTGCTCACACGAGCTTGGGAGACAAGGGCAGCTGGGGAACCGTCCCGTGATGTTCTTCTCAGCATGCACGATCCCTTTCTGGCACAGTTGAGTGGTGTTTAGGATGATACACAAGAGGTGAGACATCCCCAGAGGGCCATTCCTTCTGCCGCTCTGGGGTCCAGGCAACCACTGGGGAACACACGGGCTGCCAAACGGCCGTGCGACACGCAAGTGAGCAGCCTGGTGGGCAGCTGCAGGGACAGCCGCGATCCCATGGAGATGCAGAGATGGGTCCCACATAGATGAAATGCCGGCTGGAGATGCCTGTTATTTTCCCGGAATGAAAGGGCCTGATCCGGGGCATGGGACACCCTGCCCGTTCGAACGAGCATGGGGTAGTGGAGCGATGGATCAGATGGCGCAGGATCATGGGACGAGACGGACACGGCAATGAGAGCACTGGCAGGGGTCGAGGGACGCTCCTATTGGGTCAAGCCACCCGCAGGCCATTGGACTCGGCAGTTGCGGGGATTGCTGCGCACGTGGGGGAACCAGGGACGGGCGGCGGCGGGAATGCGCGGGGAAAGCCGATGAGACGGAAAGTGCCGGTGGCGTATTCAAAGGAAGGGCGGGCCGGCGAGTGGCGAGTGCAGGGCTGGGCCGGCATCTGTGTGGGATTTGGAGCGGGACGTAAGACGGTGTAACGCGGTGCCATCAGTGTAACAGCATGCTCCTGCCAAACTGGGATCCATGGGCCGCCCGAGGCGCCGCGGTTGGCTAGCCGATGGACATGTCTGCTCACATAATCAGAGGTAATAGCGGAATTTGTAAAAAAACACAGAAGGGATATTTTCGGGAAATCCGGGACGCGAATTCCAGAACGGCACTTCCGCATTCGGAAGCCGTGTTTGAACGGTGCGATGCGAATCAGCAAATCAAATATTAGGACGGCCTTTTCCACCTCGCTCCCTGCCTCTCCCCCTCGCCGCCACGTCCCCGCCCCCACCTCCACTCGTCCGCTCCACTGCTTCCATCGTTGTGGCTGTCGTTATTGTCGTGAGTCCTTCCATTCCATTCTCGCCCGTCCCTTGTTGTCTCACCCGCCTTGTCGCCCTTTATATCCCAGCCCCCCCTCCTCTCCCCACAATGGACGTCAACTACGACGAGGCCTGGTGTCCCGCCTGCGACAGGCAGATCATGCCCAAACGCTTCACCGTCACCGTCTCTCCCGAGCAACCCCCCCCCCCCACCACCGCAGACCCAGCTTCTCGTAAGTCTCGCTCCCTTCTTGGCCGCCCCAGCTCACGCGTCCTCTAGCTCCAAAAATCCAACAGGGCGACATCAGCGCGCGCATATCCCGGACAAAAACGGGCACCATACGCGCCAAACCCCCAGGTCTCGTCCAGGGCACTGGCCGCGCAAAACCGAACATGGCACTACCCCAGCCGCCGGCCAAGCCTGCCCCACCAGCCAAGCTTCGTACCATCATCGATCAAGGGCCCATCCCCCTTTATTGTTCCGACGACTGCAAGATGGCCGATTTGAGCAGGTTCAACGGCACTCTTCCCATCAACTACCATCCAGATCGTGCCTCGCCTCCTCTGCCACCCGTTCCCCACAACTCTTTTGAGCACCCCATCTTTTGTGATTCCGAAGACGAGTCTAGCAGTGGCTCGTCGCTTGACTCGTGCCCCTCGTCTTCGTCCGACCTTCCCCCCGTCTCTCCCAGCATCGCCACGCTCGCCGCAATGTATGACTTCCCTCCATTGCCGCCGCCGCCGCCCGTTCTTCCTGTCCAATCCACTGCCTCGACTGAACCCGAGTTCCGCAACGACTATCAAGGCGGTGTCATGATGGCCGCTAAGCGGATCCAAGCCGCCCTTTGCGCGGATCCTCCCATCAAGCGACGTGCACCAAGAAATGGGTTACCTCCTCCTCAGAAACCTATTCCCGGCTGGACAGATGGTAGCGATGCTTGGCGCGAATCTGTGTATTCGTTCTCTCCCCGCTCGGACCCCGTGCCAACCGTCGGCACCGCGAGCCATAGTTCTTTTGCTGCCACTTCGAGCAGGGGCGTCCAGTGGACATCCAACGATCTGGTGACATCAACTTCTTCCTCCTCGTTCCCCGCGCAGTCTCGAACGTCGCAACTTCTTCCTCGCTCGAGCCAGTCCTACACCGACCAACTGTACGCTAAATATTCGCTTCCTCTGTCCCGGCGGTGCGAGTCTCGGTCCGCGCTCTTCCCACCCACCACCTCTTCCACGGCTGTTTCCGCCCCTCCATTGTCTCCCACGTCGACATCCTCTCGCCGTCGTCGGGAAACACCTCTGGTAAAGGCAGGTGCCGAGGGTCGCCTGCTCGTCCCCAACGTCACCCTGCGGGCACACAGTGCATCTAGCCAGAGCCTCTCCTCCACGAGTCTCTGCAGCCCTCTCAGCCGCTACCCTAGCGAGATCAGTGAGGATAGCATGTGGAGCGAACAACGTGGCACCGCGTCGTCGCGGCCCCAAGTCCAAGGTATGGTGCAAATATCACATGCGCTATCAATGCTCATTGTGCTTCAGTTCGCTCATGGTCGTACGATAACATCAAGACATACCCCGTCATGATGATTCCTCCAAAGAAGGAGAAGCGCATTGAAACGCGTCTTGTTGATGGAAACGTCCAAGAGGTCGAAGTCGAGGTTGAAATCGTCCAGCCTCTCAAACGTCTCTTTCTCTTCCATGGAAAGGAAACCAGTCCCGAACGAAAGTGGTAGACGATATCCGATATGTCTTTGCCATTGGAGCACTTATACCCAGATCGCATTCGCGGAGCGACGACGATGGTTACACCAACCCACGACACATACCCTGACTTATCAGACCTCTCTCTTTCACTCGCATGTCTCCTCAGCACTATGCACAAACGCACTCTTGCATGACCGCCATCCACACATTATGACCTCGTCGTTCCTCCTAATCGCGCCACATCTCCACCTTTGACTTTGGCACCGCCATAATGCCTCGATTGCCCTTGCGACCAAATGCCTCACTTTTGTGCCATACGCCTGTACTTGATAATCTCTCTCTTCGTTTCAGCTGTGTACATTTGTACTATTAGTTGCGCATTTACTTTACCAGTTAGCATATGGAGCTTGGACTAATAGTCTTCCTATTTGGGGTCATTGGCATCGAGTTTTGTTCGGGTTGGACGGCGCATACTCGATTGGAGGGCTAATGATTGTGCTATTGTCTCTGGTATTTTTGTCTCTTTTTTCCTTATGATTTTATATTCTTGACGCTTGACAATACGCTATCGGTTTGCATCGGTTTGTTGTAGGTAGCACTGTACAACGTACATGTTTCAGGTCCAATTCCAGGGATGATCAACTTTCGGCCGATGGTACCCTTGACAATGGTGGCGACAGGCAAAATTTGCGCCAGTGCATGGGCGCAGAGGGCAAAGTTGGGCGATGTGGACTCGTCTACAGTGCGGGTGTCCGCGGGTGCTCCCGTTCCGTGCGTGTCGAGATCCGTCCAGTGGGCGCGCCCTGCCAAATGCCTCACACAGCCTCACCCCATGCCCCACCCGTCCACCGTGCAGCGTGTCGGCGGAGGCGGCCATCTTTGTAGCGTCAAGTCATACAGACACATCCACAGCATGTGGCCGCATTTACGCCTTTGAATCCGCAGCACTTGACGAGCCATACGACCCCAAGATGAACGAGTGGAGTGTGGATGTCCAGATCCCTTTCAAGATGCGCTTTCTAGTCCGCCTGCGCGCGATCCTGGGACTCATCTCCGCTGGGCGACGCATGCCACGCTGGATCCATATGCCTCAGACCGCCAGCGACGGACGTGCCTCGTGGCCGGGATGTCACAAGGCCGTCGCTGGCCGATAGCCGCAGTCCCCCTCTGCGTTCCGAGATCCAGGCGTCCACCTGGTTGAACGAGAATGAATGCATTTCACGCGCAAGGCGGGCATGAACTTGTGGGGCCCGTTCGTTGGCACACACAGGCAGGCAGGCTCCCCACATATCACACGCGTGTGGAGAGTCATATGAACCATTTATTTACCTGCGTATGAAACCGTCACCATGTCAATGAACCGCATACTTTCGATTCGCTTTCCGTCTCCGTCCGCCCTCGTAGCGCGGCCACGACGAGGCAGACCCGGGACAGGTCGCACGATCGCGGGCGAAAAAAAAAATCACATGTCTGGCAGGGGATGGCGTCCATCGCGGAACTTGACGCGACGTCGGAACGCTTGTTCCGACGTTTCGCTGTTTATCGGGTGCACTTTCTTGTCCAGAGATCTAGGCGCGCGCCGAGTGGGCTAGAATACACTTTGGAGTCTTCTCCCCGGGTCGGGTGAACACGCCCCGAATCCAGGACCTGGCAAGGGCAGTCCTACCGTGTGTCCCGCCAACGTCCGTGGGCGCGCCCTTGCAATCAACAAGTGGCCCTCGCGCTTTGCGCGAGGCTTCTCGGCAAGCGGAGCCCGCGGACCTCGCTCACACATCATATGTGCGTGTCCATTTCATTGGCGTGTTGGCGTAGGGGACTGGGCCGACGTGATCGAATGCGAACCTTGATGTGGGCGATATGGCATGCGCCGCACCTGGCCCCACTGGCGACCTCGCTCCACTGGCGGGCTTTTCGTATGGCCCGTGATAAACCCATGGCTGTGCGGGTGTGGGGCAGCCTGAGGTCGCACGTCAGAGCGTGCGTGCCCACACGTGTGTGCTCTGAACCTGAAGGGTCC
>JBBPLV010000586.1:0-16796 GCA_038089975.1 Boletellus ananiceps | reverse complement strand
GCAATGTGTATAGCTGGCTTGTTCTGCTGCGTGGTTATTCATTTGTACCAAACTTTTTGGATAGACATATCATGGACCTATCGGGTACTTGTTGGATAGTGATCGCATTGCGATCTTCAAGAAAGCCTCGTGGATTTGTCTTCTCGTCTCGAATATTTAATTACAAGCAGCTTTAAGTACTCGCCGTGAGATGTCCTCTAGTGTGAGAGAGTGATACTTGTTGAATTTATACGAGTTTGTCAGAGTGGGGACTGACCCACGTGACCTGCACGAGGGATCGCAAGTGCCGACTCGCAAAGCCCTCGACATACCATCGTCAACAACTCGTCGCGTTCCAGCAATGCAATGCCGTCCACCTCCCGATACGTTCACAGCAACTGGTGATGAGATGCTGGAGACGAGAAGCGCATTCCCGCTTCAAGACCAGCCAGCGTGCGTGCGGACAACCGTTTATATCTCGCGACGTAGACAAGACATGCAGCAAGACGATCCCTGTCGAACCCACTGCCTGATCCGTGATTGTCTCTCGGCTTGATGTCGCTGTCGCTGTATTTCACATCCCCGCTCTCGGCCACGTCTTCCGTCTCGGCGAGTTCTAAGACCAATGCTCGGGCAAATTCCTTGGCGTTCGGCTCTACCCTCAGGACGAGGCGAAGGAAGTCGTGACCGATGTCAGGATCACCAATCTCTCCGTGAACCTCTCCACGATTCGCGAGGACAAGGCGAGCTTGCTGGACGTCACCGCCAAGCACTCGACTTTCTCGATGGCCTCATCCAGGTCTCCCGCTCGGCCTCGTACGTCAGCGACAAGAAGGCTAGCACCAATGAATATGCGTGCGCCCTCGCTCTCAAGATGCGCCACAGCGAGAAGCGCATTCTCTTCACTGAAGACGCCCTGGGGGATAACGCTCTCCAGGTTTCGCAAGAGAACTACATCAGCACTAAGCTAGCTGCCCATTTGTCTTGTCCATCGTCTATAGTGGCACCTTCATCGTCAATCTCGTCGCCAGAAAGTCCGAGTCTCCCGAGGAGAATAGTATCAAAGGCAAGTTGGAGTTGGAGTTCGACATGTTGAAGGGTGCAACGGAGGCAAAAATCGTGATGGCATTTAAACATCTGGACGATAAGCACGATCTTGTCGTACGTGCATCTGTTTGCCTCTGTCGCATTTTCTGATTCCCTTGTCGTAGATTCACGGCGACGTGGCTTTGGACAAGGTTCTCATCAACCCCCAGGGTGTTCTCGACACCTTCCCGCAGGCCGCTTCGCTCATTAGCAACAGTGAAAGCGTCCCAGTTTCCGTCACCCTTCAGCACATTCTTCCGAAACTGTACAAAGGAGGTCTCGATGCGGGCTTTGTGGGTGAGGTATTAAGGGAATTCCCCTACTCAGCGAGCTCTCTAATTGTTTCTCCGTTCTGCAGGATGGCTTCAAGACCGTGCGGAAGTATGTTCATAAGCTAGCCCGGACGACTAGCATTGTTGCTGCCACATTCGCCAGCAAGTCCTACAAGACTATCAGCGAGGAAACAAGTCGTCTCCCTGTACCGTTTTTTTTTTAAGCATAGACGTCCCTTTGCCGTAGCAGGTGGTCCCATCCGACTATGTACAGAGGGTGGTGAAAGATCCTGACTCATCACTGGCCATGTCGGCTTCGGAGACTGCCGATATGGGAACCCGAGCGCCGCCACATATGCGAACGGAGGTTGAACCATACAAGCCGTCCTACTACTATCTTTGGCAGTGATCGCCACTTGCAACGCACGCCATATTTGACGATGTGATTCCACTGATGCGGCACACCGCACCCCCTGTCGAATACGGTTATGCACCTCCGCAAGCACCATCATGGGCGCAGTACCAGCGCAATACTTGAGGACGAGCCGCCAGACCGAGCGGCCGAGTCTTATTTTGTCGATGCTGATCGCGAGGAGGTGGCCGGGTTCCCTTCGAGGGCGAACACCATCGAATCTTCTTTGGTTCGACTGGCAGCTTCTTCCAGGTAGTCCTCGTTTCGCATAACCCTTGCACATCTGCGCAAAGTAGCGTCCGATGCGTCTCTTGAGGTCAACCATCAAGAGCGCTGGCCGAACAGTTACAAGACCACTCCATATCTAACATGGCGCCGCCACGCACATTGCCTTTAACAATTTCTTCTCCGAGGCTTTATTCCAAGGACGACGTGAAGAGAGTCCTTCGTACAGCCGTCTTGAGGGTACCTTAGTGTGGGTGAATAGTCTGAAGCCGCCCATCTTCCCTGGGAGTACGGAGATCGAGATCCCGAACAAGATCCCTGAGAAGCTGGAGCACTTTGCTGACGGCGCCTGTAGATGACTCCTCTGGGAGAGCACGCAGCTCTTGGTCCGCCTCCCGGATCGTGCTCATCGGCTCCTCTGAGCTCCCTGGGAGCCTGTTACGTTTTTCAAATCCATCAGCAGAGCAGAGGTGGCGTCTATCAAAAATCAACCCACTTCGAACGCCCACTATTATGTCAACTACAAGGACAAGTGCCCGACTTGCCAGCGGCACGCTCAAGGGGCGATAGTTTGTGGAGAAGCCTCAGCTAAGATGGGGAAGGGGTCTGTTTAGCGACTACGAAGCCGCGATCAGCAATGCCCTCTAGCCTGAGCGCCTTCCGGGTTTTTATCCAAGAGACTGACCTCCTAAAGCTGCTACTCCCCGGTCCAATGGAGGCGCTGTTGAAATCATGGCTGCTGAGTGTTCGTGCATACATTCATTGTCGGATTAAAAAATGTGTGGCGTCCGGGCTACGGATCGACTACTCTTCTGACGTACTGTGGCCTACAAACGCCCCATGGACATAGTGCGGATGTCCATTGACCACGAGATGATGTTTGGTTCACATCATAACATCGACAAGACCCTGCTGGAGGGACTCCACAATTGCTGCACGAGCATGTTGGAGGAACAAGTCAGCGTCATGACAGTGCGACAGTGGGTTCAGGAGAAGATGAAGCGGCTCCGGGCTGCGCGTGAGCAGCTGAGGCGGCTAATGTGAGGCCCTTGGGTATGGACGACAGCATCTATCCATCATACACTTTATCGAATACAGTTGAATCATTTCCTGATCAGCTACCGCTGTTTCTGCCAATTCATGTCATGAAAGTAACTGGCAAACTGAACATTCACTCTCGCCAAACTTCCCGCCAACACGTGAAGTAGAGACTCGTAACCAGCACGAGATTAGCCTTCGTGCCGGTCGGTCTTTAAGCTCGAGAGTGCTAGTGATCGCCGGCGGGCGCGTCGACCGGTGTTTCGGTCACGATGGTGGCTCTCTTTCCGCTTGACACGATGTACTTACAGTGGGTATCAGACGGCGCCCTGGGCCAGGCTTTCTCCGTCATTGCTCTTTTTATCGTCGTCTGTTTATCGCGGCCCACCCACATCCTTGATTGTGTTATGACTCCTATGCATCCCTTTAAGCTTCGTGCCGTTGGTTCGGCCTCGGCGCGTTCTGGACACCTCCACAGATTTGACATGCCTGCCTCGTGCCTCCCCCGGAAAAACCTGAAGTTAACGATCCACGTACAACTTATTTGGAGCGCGCGTTAAGTCAACGACTCAGACCCGAAGACCATTCACAAAACACCTATTTCCGATTCAACATTCGACGAAAAGTACACACAATACGCTGACTGATCCTAATACCTTCATACAACATCAGACATTCTCGGGAAAGAAAGCCTGGCGGATACAGTGCGGCTTCAGTCACCCTACGCGGCGAGCCCCGCAAGGCCAGGCGACGCCAAGTTCATCTGCATTCCTCTCAACGAATGCAAACCTTCTTCCACGCCTGACCCGATGCTAGATTTGAAGGCCGATACGTCCTTCGTCATATCAGCCTCGTTCCTCAGGCTTGGGATGGCATGCGCTGAAGCAAGCCCCGACAGAGCGGGGATGGGCTCAGGCTTCTTGGACAAGGCGACGATGATACCCATTGTTCTGCGTCTGTCATGAGCACAATGAAACCCACGATAACACTGTCATCGCATACCTGAGTCAAGTATGGTCGGTGGAGTAAAAACAAAAGTGGCGAGTTCGATGACTAGCTGCATGGTCGTGCATCAGCGCAAGCAGCAACGGAACGGGTGGTATCCCATGAGAGAAGGCAAAGACGCACCAAAGGCAACTCAGTGGCTTCCTGGGACTTGATGGGCATCGACGTCAGCCTTTTATCCCCTCCCAAGACACAATGTTCATGTCACGCTTGCCGTACATATTGGTAATCCGTCCATGCGGACAACACGAAGTGGCAGGCTCCGCATGATGTACCCACGATGGGTCGCTTCATGACTGAATATGAGCGGTGATAGAGCAATTTCGGATATATTATATGGCCGGAAGTTCGCTCCACTCAGCATCCGCTGATAGGCACGAATTGCAAGACGGGATACTCACGATGTCTGGAATGAGCGGTAGTCGATCTTGGACTCGCTATGTGGCCCGAAGTTCGCACCCACTCAGAATGTGGACTGATGCTGGCTGCAGCTCGAATCCAGGATGGTATACTTCCGTGGGGTTAGGGTGGTGGTGGAGCTGCATCGGACAAAGCAATCATTTTTAGATTCTTGTATAGCCTCGCAACTGAGCTTCAACGGCTGCGGTTCGAAGGTAATGATGACGAGACCATCAGCGTACCTATCACGATAACCTGCACCAGGGGGGAGATACGAGCGGCGGTGGAGAGTTCAAACTACAGTCGACTCTGAGATCATTGTATAACCTCCTAATTACAGTTCAACGGCCGCCGCTCGGATATAATGATGGGGAGACGATCAACGTACCCACAACGACCATGCCTTATAGGGGGATATGAGCGGCGGTGGGGCTTCTGCGTCTAAATTTATTGTGTGACTCGAAGTTCGCTTCCGCTCGGAGGCAATAACGATAAGACAATGTGCTCATGATTACCTGCCCCGTGGGTGGATACTATACCTGTTCTTGTCCGTGGCGTAACTTTAGTGCTTGTTGGCAGAACGATTTCAAGCTCGAGTCCGCTGGCGAGACTGCAGACTGCAGGGGGCGGATCGTGGAGAAACCTGCTGATGGGGATTTCTCTTGGACGGATGAGATGTGCGACCTGGGAATAGGTACGACTCATTGTATCCATGAGGTGTGGCGTGATGCGCGCGCCATGGCTTTCTTGATGGGACCAGTTGGATTGCTCCCGGTCGATCACTAGAGCTTAGTGTTTGGCCATGAGTACCAGTCGGCGTGTAGAACGCAACTTGAAGGTACATCTGGTCGAACACTCGTTCTCGACGGGACTGGCGGGGGGAAGTATTTCAAGGCCTTCCTAATCGCCGGTTGCAGCCGACTTGAGGCGGAGCTTGATATTTCTACCGTGACGTCGAGCTACCCGCTAGTACTCGGCCTCATTGGCAACCTGGTGGCACATGTTTGCCCGCGACGACGCCCGCACGCGTTCACTTCCCAACACACCCCACTCCACCCGTTCGCTCGTTTGGTCACAACACACCCAACACACCCTACGGCCACCCACCTCCCAACATGCCCCTGCACCCGTTGATGGGTTGTTAGCATGCCGTGCAGACCCCTACTCGCCACCTCATCCCGCCGCCACCACACACCCACGTACTGTATAAATTTGTATTACTGTACACAATCTACCTCAGGCCTCTCAGGTGTCTTGTGAGAGGCTCATCTGAGGTCCAATCGAGGTCCATGTGGATGTGAGATGAGGCTCGAGTGAGGCTCGCACTGACTTTTGTGATTCTTGAAACGACATGCAGTCAGGCACATGCTGAATACAAGGTCCCGGGCGGATTTGCACATCAAAGCCGCTCAAAATGTGTCATCTAACAGACCTATTATCACCTACAACGGAAATTGGTCTCTTAGACCGCTATTGCCCCCGAAAGTGCTGTCTGAGATGCTCTTTGGATGATATGCGTGTACTTTCTCCTGCTTCTGGCATCGTTTCTGACTTCGGGGAAAACGTAATAGGACGAAGAATGACGCACCGAAGCGCCATGCAAGTGCTTGCGACTTGCTTGCCCTCTTTTGCGAGAAATCCGAACTCGATTCGTCTTTATTGTGGACTGGGTGCGACAGCTCATTTCCTTGTTTGACGACCTGGAAGTGGACGTTCACACTGCGGTGTGGAAGACGTTTGACAGGTTTGTGAAATCCGTGCCCAAGGACGAACTGGAACTGTTGGTCGTGCCTCTCCGTCGAATCATTGAAAGCACAGGTGCACTGGGACGGACGGTGCCCGTGTTCAGCCTTCCCAAGGGCGTGGTATCCAGTATTCCCATCATTATTGCCGGTCTCACCACGGGAAGCAACGAACAGCGGGAGAATGCTGCGTACGCGATTGGAGATCTCGTCGAACGCACCGACGAGGCTGCCATCAAGCCGTTCGTCGTTCCGTTTACGGGTCCGCTTATCCGTATCGCGACCGACGACGTACCCTCCGGGCGTCAAAACTGCGATCCTGACCGCGCTTTCAACCATGTTCGAGCGGATACCGAACCATGTGAAGGCATTCTTTCCTCAGCTGCGGCGGACGTTTGTGAAGTCGGTCAGCGATCTAACGAGCATTGTTGTGCGCACGCGGGCTGCAGACGCGTTCGGTATGTTGATACGTAGTCAGCCACGTGTGGATCCGGTGGTGACAGGGCTCGTCGCGGGTGCGCGAGGGAGCGAAGAGGGGGTTGCGGCAAGTTTCGTGCTGGCGCTGTCGCATGTCGTTCGAAGCGCGGTGGTGCATGGAAGAGTAGGCGACAAGACGAGGGAGACGTGCATCGAATTGGTGCACGAAGCCTTTCGAGGGATACACGAAGGTCTATTTTCCTTTTGCTCACGACAAACTGACGGATTTGACATTGATGCAGATCACTACACACAAGCCGTTGCATGCCTCGTCGGGTCCCTGTCGACGACGAACCCACGCTCGCTCAGATCGGTCGTCAAGTGTGGTGTTTGGTTTTCCTTGGTCGGTGTTGATGTTGACACCCGCCGATTTACTGTAGTATATACCTTGTCTCTGGAACGCCTCCGTCGGCGTTGTCCCCGCACACCATCCTCGCAGTCCTCCAACCCGATGATGAGCATGCGGATATGACCACACCCCGCCTTGAGCTGACGAGACGCTGTTCGCCAAACTGGGTGTGCTGCACGGCATGGCTCGCGAGCGACTTGTGATCTCACATCCGGCGCGAAACGCGCGGGAAATTCTGAGAGAGATGGCGACGACGACGGCGACGTGGGCGACGGATAGGGAGAACAGCTTGGCGGGGGGTATTCTGAACGAGGGGCAGAACTCATGTTGGTCGTAGGAAAGGTCTAGCACGGACCTGATCAGCACGTTTACTTGGCATGAATGCAGAGTCGGGGAGTCCCAATAGATAGGGTATCCCCGGAGTGAACGTGACCCGGATTGACCCCCATGATCACGAATTTGTACGTTGATCGCCGTCTAGAATGCACGCTGTTTCTTCCGGCGGGATTCCACGTTCCGATCTGGTCCGGTTTCTTGATGCCTTGTTCGCTTTGTTGCCAGCGGCGTGCGGTAACGGCCATTCTCGTTGGATCCATCCACGATCAACAGGCCGGAAAGCGACTTGGAGGAGAAGCTGATCAGGTTTGGATGGCCAAGTACCGAGATGAGTACAGTGAGCCGAGCTAAACATTTCTGCGTACCTTTGACCATGGTCTTTGACGCTGGCTACCCGATTGATGTTCAGAACACTTTCTGAGTCGCCCGTCGGAAACACCTGTCGGCTTGAAAGAAGAGATGATGACGACGACCCGTTCACCAGAGAGTTGGTTTGGTTTGACCACACCCTCCGTGGTACCGAACCTTCACTAATGACTGTAGATGTGTCGCCAACTGCAACTGCACAGAGGGGGGTCCCGGGAATTTGATTAGTGTTTTAATGAAATTTAGTCATTGCCCCATGCATCGCCATCACCGCGTGGCCCTGTGTATGCAACGTGCTGTGGACCTTCAGTTCCTTCGTATTTTCTGCGCCCGCGCTTACTGCGCCTCGATGAAAGCCCCAGCTTGTCAGCAAACGAACTGCTATCGCACTACCATGTCAAGCGTCGCACCATGCGAGGGCGACAACGATCATTCCCAGCTACGTTCAGTGCTCACGATGGCATCTGAAATAACATCGTTCGCATATCTCTCTGATGGAAGACGAATTGTTGTCGGCTCTCGTGGGGCAATTGTTAGTATCTGGAACGTGGAAAACGGGAAGCAAGAAGGTTCCGACATGTGGAGCTGTGACGGCAAGGGAGGCTGCAAGGTCATTGTGACTCGGGATGGCAAGTACATCATCAGCAAATCCTTAGGTAGGATCACATTCTGGGATGTCGAATCGCACCTACTCGTCAAAGAATGGACTTGCCCCGGGTTTCTTGATATCGCAATTTCACCAGACGATCGACTCGCTGCGCTCGGTTCAGGATGGACGATTTCTATTTATAGCACAGAGGAACTCAACCAAATCCGATTCATTCACGTCGACAAGTTCGTCTGCAGCATTGCGTTTTCTCCCGGCGGCGACAAACTCGCATGTGGCACAGACACAGACATCCGCGTGTATGACGTCAGCAATGGCAAACTCACACTCGGTCCGTTAACAGGCCACGGATGGATCTGGGCTCTGTTGTGGTCACACGACGGCAGCAGGCTCTTTTCTGGCTCATTCGATAAAACGATTCGCTGTTGGAATTCGGCTACAGGAGAACCAATCGGACGGCCGTGGACAGGCCACACCAACCGGATATCTTCTCTCTCCCTTTCTCCAGATGGATCAGTCCTTGCAAGCGCGTCCTCGGATAAAACTGTTCGTTTCTGGGATGCATCCACCGGGGACCCTTTGGGGAAACCTCTTGAGCACAACGAGACTGTGAAGCCAGTGTGTTTCTCCCCCTGCGGCGGATTTGTCGCATCAGCGGAGGGCAGTAGGATATTTCTATGGAGGGCACCTGGGAAGGGTGCTGTCGCGGATCGGGTAAACATCCTTCTAGTGTCTCAACATCCTTGTATTCACCACATATACAGACGCATCCAGCAACGGTTTTCGACGAGGGCATCTCACCATCACCATATTCGTCCGAACCAACGTCTATTAGTGTCAATATCCCCCCTCCATTAGACCTCACGCCCTACATCATCAAACATAGCACTCAGTATCTCGCTGGAGGGGGCTTTGGCGATGTCTACCGCTGCCAGTACCGTAACGGTGGTGTCGTGAACTCGCAGGTTCGATCATCGCTTATGACTCCCGTCGCGTGCAATTTACCTCGCCTTCAGGTCGCTGTGAAGGCTTTTCGATTCAGTCTTGGATTAGATGGTGGGATACACATCGGATTTTACAAGGTAACTTGACAGATTTGGTACCAGAATTTGACATCACGATTCACTATCGTAGATGCTCCGTCGGGAACTTGGAATTTGGAGAAGGCTTGATCATGCGAACGTGGTTCCATTTCTAGGCACCGCATACGGGTTCGGAATGTGTGGCGCAATGTCATTGGTATCGTCATGGATGCCCAATGGCTCTCTTCACCGTTTCATTGAGAGGTATAATCACAATCTCGGTGTCGGTCATCGCCTTCATTTTGTAAGTTTACTGCATGTCGAAGGGTTACGTGTCTTCTAACTTGGCGTGACAGTTGCTCGATATCGCAAATGGATTACATTATCGCGGGTTTCATTCAATATTTCCAATGTGTTGATAATTGAGACAGATCACAGTGCACTCTCTCAAGGTTGTTCACGGTGATCTGAATGGCGTACATGAGTGTAAAATCATCATAGTCCATTCAGTCCTGACCAAGTGACAGAATAACATCCTGCTCGATGAGAATTACACTGCCCGCCTGGCCGATTTTGGATATTCTTCCCTGATAGGGAATATTCCAGAGGCATTGTCTTACCTGCAAAGGTCCACTAGGCGTCCGGGAGCATTGCGCTGGGTCGCACCTGAGCAGATTGATCCAAACGGTGTGTTTGAGATGACGCCAAAGAGTGATGTATACTCGTTTGGATGCGTTGCTCTCCAGGCGAGTACGTTGGTCATTAAAGATGACACCACGCTGATTGTATTGCAGGTGTTGTCCGGTAAACAGCCATGGTCTGAATTGCAATTTGACGCAGCCATCGTTTTATGCCTGGCGAGAGGCCAGAAGCCAGGTCGACCAGAGTGCGAGATGTTGCAGGATTCGCACTGGAGTTTGATTGAATGGTGCTGGTCTCAGGTACAGGAGCGGCCCGCTGTGGAGATGATAATCTCCACTGTCCAACGACTCTTGGACCATTCCCCAGCGTTGCAACCCCTGAAAGATTTGGTGACGCTGTGGTCAAGCCAGGCTGATTCTCTGGTGAATGAATTGTTGTCCCTTCCAAGCCAACTGGAATCTGTCAAGGGTGACTCGAGAAGTCATGTCAACCTGGTAGCTGGCAACAAGGGTCACAGGGAAGGGTATGCAATGATTATCTCAGTTTAATGTACTCATTTTCACATCCTTGTTGATCAGCCCTTCAAATGTGTCAGGTCCAAATAGATTGTTGGAAAATAGTATTCATCACACACCACTGGCAAGGCATAGTCTTGGAGAGTTGCTTGATCCAATGACTGAGGCTGAATCATATGCATTTGTTTATACCAAACTTTTTGGATAGACATATCATGGACCTATTGGATACCTGTTGGATAGTGATCACATTGTGATCTTCAAGAAAGCTCCATGAATTTGTCTTCTCATCTCAAATATTTAATTACAAGCAGCTTTGAGTACTTTCCATGAGATGTCCTCTAGTGTGAGAGAGTGATAGTGGTTGAATTCAAAATGATATGGGTTTGTCAGAGTTCAGACTGACCACTAACAATAATGGTGCAAGCAGCATCCACTTGGGAGGCTTCAATGGCTGTAGACCAAGCTAGCAGAGGTGGCCAGGCTACAAGAGAGGGTGAGCTAGCTGGGAAGTCAGCATCAGGAGAAAAGCCCATAAAATAGCAATCAAGTAGCACAACACAACAGGGTAACAATGATCACACCATGTCCCTCTGTCTGGTCACTGGCTAGTCACTGGGACTACCTGACACCTTCTCATCTTGAGTACTTGCCTTGCACTGGCTGGACAGTGAGAAGCAGTTGTTCAGTAAATTTAGTGGGGACAGGAAAGCTGAGTTGAAGTTGGATGGGAGGCCAATTAGAGTCCACATCCTCTTCAACACTAACAGGTAGCAATGATTGGGTGAAGGGGCCACATAGTAGATCAGAACACTTTATCCTGCACACACTCATCCTTTGGTTACTTGCAGGTTACCGACAGCTAGATTGACCGCACGAGGGCAATATACACATACCAAAGGATTCAGATGACCCCCGAATATCGAAAACACTGAGATGTGGTTATTTTTCCACCGGTCCGCACGGGCTGCATTCTCTCGAGTATTCCGAGTCGATTGGGATCGTTTCCGTCGAATTCCGGTGAGGCATTGGGGTGCTATGGCAGCAAGAAGATGGGTGTCGGATTTTGTTACTAAAATTACCACACGCCAAGCTGGGTAGAAACTACAGTAAGTAAATACTACAAGGCCGGAGAGGTCAGCAATAGGCGAATGGAATCGGGAGGTGGCTTCGGATTGTTTCCGTCCAGACAGGAAAATCGATCGGCAGTGTATCTCGACACCGCCTGGCTCGAGTTGCCTTTCCTCCAAGCGGAGCATCGCCAGGCACTACTAACAAGGCGGTGGTGTTCTCCTCGGGCTCGCCCAAGACGATCCGATAGGAGGCGGTTGCCCAACATGCCAATGGTCCCGAATATTTTCTGGTCGGTGGGATCTACGTTGGCTGTGCTTCTGGATGCTCGAGCGAGAAAGGAATCGGAAAAGAAAGAGACGAGGACAGCAACGCACTTGTCGTTTGGTTACTAGGGCAAACTTGCTCCCGAATCCAATGCTCTCTGTTGCACAACGGTCTCACAGTGACCATGCCCGCAGTGCACGAGGGTCGCTTCCTTGTGCCCGGAAGGGCCAACGGCTACTGCAGGAAGCCTGGGGTAGCATGAACGATGAGGCTTCTTTAATGGTTATTTCTTTGCGGCAGACTGGTAGCGGGTCGGAGACTGGATTTAGATCTCCGTTCATCGACATCGTCGGCACGCAGACGGAGGAGAGGGATCCGATTCAGTCGGCACTTGGGTTTCCGGAAAGTCGTCGGGACGGAAGCAGCGGACATCCTGGCCCAGGCGACTGGGCTCATTTCGGCCTGGGCGGCGCACCAGGAATTTTCAACTCAGACTTTCATGTCCAAGTGCCGCGCCCGCCGATCGTCGCGCCCCAGCAATGCAAAGATGTGGGCGAACCGCAACGCGTTCTGAATGGTCACCCCGCTTAAGGAACACAAAGACTACGCGGAGACCGAGAAGCACAGGACAGCATTCCAACTCCCGGACTGGCCCCGACCACCATGCGAGCAAAATTTATGTCTCGCAATACGGGCAAAGCACCCAGCAAGACGATCCCCTTCGAACCCAGTTTGACGTTGCCATTCCTTTACCTCCCCACTTCAGTATGTTTCAGCCCCTCCTGCTGTCTTTACTTATTACCCCCATCCTCGGCCACGTCGTTCGTCTCAGCGAGCTCTACGACAACGCTCTAGCAAGTTATTCGTTGTTCAGCTCTATCCTTAGGTCAAGGTCAAGGAGATTGTGACCGACATCAGGAATACCAATCTCTCCCTCAGCCTCTCCACCACTCATGAGGACAAGGCCACCCTGCTCGACATCAGTGGCAAACTCTCTCTAGACCTTCTCAGTGGCCTTATCAAGGCCTCAGGCTTGGCCTCCTACCTTAACGACCAGACGGCCAACACCAGCGAGTAGTATGCGTACGCTCTTACCCTCAAAATGCGCCTCAACAAGAAGCGCTTCTTGTTCGCCGAGAACGATGGGGCGTCAAGTCCCCCCAGTTGCACAACAGGATTTCATCGACACCATGCTGGCTACCCATTTCGTCTCTGCTGTCATCAATGGTGGCAGCTACATCATCAATTTCGTAAATCAAGACATCGTTGCATCAAATGGGCCTTGTTCCGACAGTGCCTGGAGCCCGTAAAGCACGGGTAGCACCAATGCTATCGACATCGTCATTACTGTAGTACATACCTTGTCGAACGCCTCCGACAGCGTTGTCCTCGCACACCATCCTCGCAGTCCTCCAACCCGATGATGAGGATGCAGATGACTACACCCTGCCTCAAGCTGACGAGACGCTGTTTGCCAGGCTGGGCATACTGCGCAGCGTGGCGCTCAAGGTCAAGGAGAGCGTGACGTACGAGCAACCTGGGGTCTCACATCCGGCATGAGATGCGCAGGAAATTCTGAGAGAGATGGCAACGAGGGTGACGGGGGCGACGGATGGGAAGAACAGCTTGGCAAGGGTATTCTGAGCGAGAGACAGGACTCATGTTGGTCGTAGGAAACGTTCAGCACAGACTTGATCAGCACGTTTTCTTGACATGAATAGTGTGGTTTCTGTACGCCTTGCTTGCTTTGTTGCCAGCGGCGTGCGGTGGTCGCTATTCTTGTTGGATCCACGATCAACAGGCCGGAAAGCGACTTGGAGGGGAAGCTGATCAGGTATGGATGACCAAGTACCGAGATGAGTGCAGTGAGCCGAGCTAAACATTTCTGCGTACCTTTGACCATGGTTTTTGACGCTGGCTACCTGATTGATGTTGAGAGGATTTTCTGAGTCGCCCGTCGGAAACACCTGTGGCTTAAAAGAAGAGACGATGATGACGACCCGTTCACCAGAGAGTTGGTTTGGTTTGACCACACTCTCCGCAGTACCGAGTTTTCACTAATAACTGTAGATGCCTCGCTAACTGCACAATTTGTGGGGGTCCCAATTTGATTATTGCCCCATGCATCGCCATCACCGCGTGGCCCTATGTATATGCAGCATGCTGTGGACCTTAAGTAAGTAACTTCCTTCATATTTTGGCTCCTGCACTTACCTCGCCTCAACGACAACCCCAGCTTGTCAGCAAACGAACTGCTATCACACTACCATGTCAAGCGTCGCACCATGCGAGGGCAGCAACGATTATTCCCAGCCACATTCAGTGCTCACGATGGCATCTGAAATAACATCGCTCGCATATCTCTCTGATGGAAGACGAATTGTTGTCGGCTCTTGTGAGGGGTTTGTTAGTGTCTGGGACATGAAAAATGGGAAACAAGAAGGGTCCAACATGGGAGGCTGTGACGGCGTGGGAGACTGCATGGCGATTGTGACTCGGAATGGCAGTTACATCATCAGCCTAAATTCGGAGGGGAGCGCCAAATTCTGGGATGTCGAATTGCACCAACTCGTCAAAGAATGGACTTGCCCCAGGTGCAAGATTATCACAATTTCGCCAGACAATCAACTCGTTGCAATCTATTCGGGATGGACGATTTCTATTTATAGCATGGCAGAATTCAACCGAATCCGATCCATTGAAGTCGGCGAATATGTCTACAGCGTTATGTTTTCTCCCGGCGGCGACAAACTCGCATGTAGCACAAACACAGGCATCCGCGTGTATGACGTCGGCAGTGGTAAACTCACTCTCGGTCCGTTAACAGGCCACGGATGGATCTGGGAAGTGTTGTGGTCACGCGACGGCAGGCTCTTCTCTGGCTCACTTGATAAAACGATTCGTTGTTGGAATTCGGTTACAGGAGAACTACTCGGACGACCGTGGACAGGCCACGCCAAATGGATATCCTCTCTCTCCCTTTCCCCAGATGGATCGATCCTTGCAAGCGAGTCCCTGGACAAAACTGTTCGTTTCTGGGATGCATCCACCGGGGACCCTGTGGGAAAACCTCTTGAACACAACAAGACTGTGAAGGCAGTGTGTTTCTCCACCTGCGGCGGATTTGTCGCAACAGCGGATGGCAGTAGAATATTTCTATGGAGGGTACCTGGGAAGGGTGCTGTCGGGGATCGGGTAAACATCCTTCTAGTATCTCAAGGTCCTTGTAGTGATCACTCTCCACACTCTCCCAGATCGATCTGCCACCGCGCCTCGACAAACCGCCTCATTCGTTCGAATACACATTCATTAGTGTCAATAAACCTCCTCCACTAGACCTCACACCCTACATCATCAAACATAGCACTCAGTATCTCGCTGGAGGGGGCTTTGGTGATGTTTACCGGTGTCAGTGTCGTGGTGTCCCAAACTCGGAGGTTTATCCATCGCTTATGACTTGAATTACATCCAATTTACCTCATCCCCAGGTCGCAGTAAAGGTATTTCGATTCAAGTTCGGATTAGACGCTGAACTGGTTCACGAAATTGACATACATGATTCACTGATGTAGATGCTCCGTCGAGAACTCGGGATTTGGAGGAGACTCGATCACCCAAATGTTGTTCCACTTCTCGGCATTGCATACGGATTCGGAATGTGTGGCACAATGTCGTTGGTGTCATTGT
Source organism: Boletellus ananiceps (assembly GCA_038089975.1). Lineage (NCBI taxonomy): Eukaryota > Fungi > Basidiomycota > Agaricomycetes > Boletales > Boletaceae > Boletellus > Boletellus ananiceps. Next base: position 1,299 of record JBBPLV010000586.1, on the reverse strand, counting down.
GGATGCCCAATGGGTCTCTTCACCAATTTATGGAAATGTATGATTGCAGTCTTGATCTTGGTCACCGGCTTCAGTTGGTAAGTCTGATCATATGTCAATTGGTTCCATGCTCATTAACTCGTGTGATAGCTGCTGAATATTGCCGATGGATTACACTACTGTGGGTCTGACCATTCACTATTTCTGATTGATGACAATACAGACTGTCCACAGTGCATTCTCTCCAGGTCGTTCATGGTGACCCGAATTGTGTCCGCGAGAGTAAAACCCTTGGGGTGGATTTGGTCTGACCGGGTGACAGAATAATGTCCTGCTTGACGAAAATTGCAACGCCCGCCTGACCGATTTTGGATATTCTTCTCTGATAGGGAATATTCCAGAGGCATTGTCTTACCTGCAAAGGTCCACTAGGCGTCCAGGAGCATTGCGCTGGGTCGCACCTGAGCGGATTGATCCAAACAGTGTGTTTGAGAGGACGCCAAAGAGTGATGTATACTCGTTTGGATGTGTTGCTCTCCAGGCGAGTACATTGGACATTGAAGATGATACCACTCTGATCGTATTGCAGGTGTTGTCTGGTAAACAGCCATGGTCTGAATTGCAATTTGATGCAGCTGTTGTTTTATGCCTGGCAACAGGCCAGAGGCCAGGTCGACCAGAGTGTGAGATGTTGAAGGATTCGCACTGGAGTTTGATTGAACAGTGCTGGTCTCAGGTACAGGAGCAGCCCACTGTGGAGATGATAATCTCCACTGTCCAACAGTTCTTGGACCATTCCCCAGTGTTGCGACCCCTGAAAGACTTGGTGACGTTGTGGTCAAGCCAGGCTGATTCTCTGGTGAATGAATTGTTGTCCCTTCCAAGCCAGCTGGAATCTGTCTAGGGCGACTTGGGAAGTCATGTCGACCCAGTAGCTGGCAACAAGGGTCACAAGGAACGGTATGCAATAATCATCTCAATTTAAAGTATTCATATTCACATCCCTGTCGATTAGCCCTTCAGACGTGTCGGGTCCAGATAGATTGCTGGAGAATAATCTTCGTCGCACGCCATGGGCAAGAAACCGGAAGGTGGCGAGGCGTAGTCTTGGAGAGTCGCTTAGTCCAGTGACCGAGGCTGAATCATATGCGGGTCGCTCTCAAAAGAGGCAACGGATATAGGTGGGTGTTCTGCTGCGTAGTTATTTGTTTATACCAAACTTTTTGGAGAGACGTATCATGGGCCTATTGGATACCTGTTGGATGGTGATCGCATTGTGATCTTCAAGAAAGCCTCATGGGTTTGTCCTCGAATATTTAA
>JBBPLV010000585.1:0-16815 GCA_038089975.1 Boletellus ananiceps | reverse complement strand
ACTCGTCATGATCTCCGGACATGCCATCGCCACCTTGGTGGTATTCGTCATTTCCATCTTCTTCGTGATTTATCCAGTCTCGATTCCCACCCCCCATCCTATACCTCGGATACCGCTAAACCTCACCACCGCGCCCATCCTCGCCATTGCGATACTATGGGCCACCCAATGCATCGACCCTGCAGTCATTCGCAATGGGATCGTAGGCACAGAAGGCATCAAGCCCTACAACATCCTCATACTGTTTCTCTCGCTCGCTTACATGGCTGTAACTCTCGACATCACTGGCACCCTCCGAGCTGCGGCATTTTGGGTCAGCAACAAGGGCGGCCAAAATGGATGGAGGCTCTATCTTTACTTCTATGCTATGCTCACGGTTATCACGATTCTCCTTGGAAATGATCCCGTGATCCTGTCTGGAACGCCATTCCTGGTCTATTACACTGAAGCCGCGAAGCTCAACCCGACAGCATGGGTCATGGCCGAGTTCGCTGCTGCGAACACAGCCAGTATGGTTCTATTCGTGGGCAACATTACAAACGTACGTGTTTCTCGCCCAGAATCATCACACGCTCACGCCTCCTTATCAAAGGTGGTTATCTGCGAAGGATTTAATATCAACAATGCCGCCTTTACGGCGTACACGATCCTTCCCTTCGTCGCCTGTAGCCTTTTTTGTTTCGCTGCCCTCGCTTTCCAATTCCGCAAGCAAGTCCCTCAGAGATTAACTCAGGTCACCCATCTGGACCCCCGGGCAGCTCTACTGGACCCCGTTGGTGCCTGGGTTGCTAGCCTCATGCTTGGCGCGACGCTTATACTCTGTCTCGTCGTGAGTTTCTTTGGAGTCGACGTCTGGGTGATCTGTCTGCCCTTTGCTGTCAGCAAACTCGTATTCGATCTTGGTTGGGACTGGTATCGACGCTCTCATGGCATTCCGATGTTGGGTCATGGGCTTTCAGAAAAAGTACCTAATCAAGGTTCGTCCACCGGGCGGAATGTGCAAACAGAGGGTCCTTCGCATCGTTCCACCGACGTGGGACAATCACCGTCTTTCCCGAATGACGAAGCAGCCATCGAGTCCAGGACCGAAACATTGAAGCTCGATTCTAAATCAGACCCGCAACCCCTGCCTGGTCTCAAACCGTCTGTTTTCAGTCGGTACATGAGCGACCTACACGCCAGACTCTACGACCGATTCCCGACGTTCGCCACCGCGCTTCCGCGATTGCCTTTTGCCCTCGTGCCCTTTGCGTTTTCCCAGTTTATCCTCATCGAGGCGCTCACACACCAGGGATGGGTGAATATCTTCGCCACTTGGCTCATCCGGGCGTCTCATGACCAAGTGCACCCAACGATCTGGTTGATCGGCGTCCTTGGCGTCATCCTGTGTAACCTCTCTGGCACCAACATTGGTGCCACGATCCTCCTTACAAAAGTCGTCCGCGCGGCCAGCCTCTCGTATGATGTCGATCGTGCAGCTGCCGTCACGCTCGCCATCGTGTCCAACATTGGTGCCGTCAGCTTCACGTTCTCGGCCTCGCTGGCTGGCCTCCTGTGGCAGGCCATATTGCGTCAAAAGGGGGTTCATATCAGACAACGGGACTTTGCGTTCTGGAACCTCTTGCCACTGTTGGTGATGACGGCGGCTGGACTTGGGATCGTGTCTGCAGAGATGGCCGTACTCTTTCCGTCGGGCTCGTGATGCAGTCGACTCTCTGATGACCCATACGGCGTAGAATTAGTCCTTGACACACTGGATCGAGCTGCTTGTATTTCTATAGTAGTTATAGAAACGATGTGTTCTGACTATGGTATGTACACAATCAGCTGAAGCAAGTACACGTCATGTGCGCTGAGAATTGTGGTTGGAATGGCACTCTGGGCAGCACTTTGGGAAGTTCCAATGGCCGCTCAATGTAGCGGATTCTGACACGAGCTCGTCCGTCTTGTTCAATATACCACTATGCAAAGCCCGCTCTCTGGTCGTCTACAGGTCGCCATCGACGTCGGAGGGAACGACTGAGGATACCCGAAGACGCAGCGCGAGATCATCATGATAGCAGGGAGTCCTCTCCCAGAAGATGGGATAGCTTTCATCCGTCTGTTCATCCAGAACTTTGAGTGCCCGACGTTGATTGATCACACAAACTAGCAGGGTGTGTATCATGTAGACGACCATCCGAAAAGCTCGACATTGACATCCGCCGTGCCCCTTGTCTGGCGGCGGGAAGCGGTAGACTTGTGGGTGGCAAAGCGCGCCGCAATTCGAGTCACGGCGGGAGTCGGGGAGCGCTGCGAGGCGACATGGATGGAAGGACCACCCACGTTGGTTGGAAACGGCATCGGGAAGTTGACATGATGTTGATCTCAGGCCCGTGGCATCTCCATGGCGGTCACGACATATCCCATTAGACGACAGAGGACTTACAATTGATACCATCAAAAGCGATAGGGAGACTAACCTGAAACAGTGGTGGAAGTACGCACAAGGTTTGTGGTCTCTGTTGCACCAGTCAGAGGAATCAATGTTGAGCGGGGCGGCGAACGGATTGGAAGACCTGCTCGACGAGTACCATCCGTCTCGGCACCAGTTCCGAGCAACGTAAATGGCAACTTGCGACTTCCATGTCTGACAGGATCTTGCCGACTGTTACGAAACCATAACGGGTCTAGGGCAACCTACCGCCTTGCTTCACACAGGGCGGCCAATATCAGGATTTTGCTCTAGAGAGGACAGGATGTGTCCTGAGAAGCATGTGTCGTCAGGTAGTTTGCATGAGAATGAGGTTTAAACGATCGAAGAATATTTTGTCCCGCACTGAATGTAAGGTCACCCAAATCTCTCTCATGAGGGCATGCCTTGCAAACGCACGTTTACTACATAGGGCGTCTGGGCGATCCACACAGCAATGTTGCGCTCGCAGGGCATACAAGGACAGATACGCGATATACGACTCACTGGAGAGGTGGGGCATTCTGCGGCCATATCGACGCATCTTGAAGAATCAATGAAGATGTGCTATGAGTCGTGCTTTAGACAAGGCCAGTACACACCTTGTTGGCTGAGACAAACGGTCGCACAAAGGCATCGGTTTAAGTTGGTGAGGAGGCAGGGTGGAAGCAGACGTCTTGGGAATTTATTCTCCCCGCGGACGTGAGGAGTCTTACTAAGTGCACGCTGGCCGTGGCTAGAAGCAGGCGGTTCCCATAGTATTTACAGCACGCCAGCACCGGCAATCGGCGGACAGACTTTTTTGTTGCCCGTGATGATGGTAACCAGCACAGCGCGGTGTATACGAGCTGATTGCTAGGCCCCAACAGAACTTCAAAGGCTTCAGGCCGCAAACAGAAGGGGATGGGACTTGAAACAAGCATGGTGCATGATGTGTAAAGTTCCCATTGCGGTAATTCGCAGCCGGGACAAGATCTGGCATACGCCGCTATGGGCCCCGGAAGGCTGTGGGCGCACACACGTCTCTTCTGGTCGTCGAATGGCGTGCCCGTTTGTTTTCAGGTCACCCGTTTCCCGCCTGATGGCGGACTGCTGTCTCGATGGCATGTCCACCTCCGAACGTCGCAGTGTCTCAGTCAGCGGTAACACAGCCTGCGGATCGCTCTGCCCCCGTAGGCCAGGCTAGATCACGCATTCGTCAGCTGGGCGGTTCCTGAAACCCAAATACCCTCCAAAAGACATGGCCGTGGATAGGTATATATAGACACCAGTTCGACCCCCTCTCGTCCTGTCACTGCAACCATGGTCGTCAAGCTCTACGGTTACCCTCCCTCCACCTGCACCCGTCTGGTCGCCTTGATCTGCAACGAAAAGGAGATCCCGTACGAGTTTGTACCCATCGATCTCGCCAAGGGCGAACACAAGACGCCCAGCTATCGCGAGTTCCAACCCTTTGGCCAGGTTCCATACATCGTGCGACGTGCTACGCCGAGTTGAGAGCAAAGACTGACGCCGTGATCGCAAGGACGACGATGGGTTCATCCTCTACGAGTCGCGGGCCATCGCGCGTTATCTGATCAAGAAGTACCCCAACCAGGGTACTCCGGGCCTTATCCCCACCGACCCCAAGGAGGAGGCCTTGTTTGAACAGGCGTCCTCGGTCGAGGTAGCCAACTATAATGCCCACATCGGACCTTTGGCGTACGAGAAGGTGTTCAAACAGTATGTATGCGCGTTCATCTGTATGAACACAGCATGATCGATCGATTGTATCAAAGATACCGTGGTCTCAAGACGGACGACGTCAGGGCTGCCGAGTACCTCAAGAAGCTCGAGGATACCCTCGACGTGTACGATATCATCCTCAGCAAGCAAAAGTACCTGGCTGGCAATGTGCGTAGACGATCACGTCGGGTCTGACCACTGCTCACGCGCTTGCAGACCTGACCCTGGCAGACCTCCAGCACTTGGCGTACGGAAGCGTGCTCTACACTGCGAAACTGGGGCATGTGTTTGCAGACAGGCGCAACGTGGAAAGGTGAGAGCCTCACGAGCTGGTCGTGCGGGTGAGTGCTGACTCGGCCAGGTGGTGGAACGACATCTCGGGCAGGGACACTTGGCTCTCTGTCAAGAACGGGGTAGTGTGACCGTCGTGTATGGCGTTGTGCGAATGAGCAGAGAGTATCACGTGTTTGATAGCGTCGTGGACGCGTGACTGATACGATGGGATGCTGGATCGCGGCGGTCGAGTGCGTTATCTTTGTCTAGCGTACGCCACATTGCCTAAAACGCTTGCGTGCGGTCCCTTCTGCCTTGTTTCATGTCCACTGCGTGAACGCTCCCCCGACACGCTCCTACGCTGTCGCACGCCTCTCCCACTCCCCCATCCCACCCGTCCTTTGCTCGTCTCCCTGCGCTCCTTCCCATCCCCAATGGTGCCACGTCGCGTCCCCCCGTCCTACAACACCTTGAGCCCACAAGACGCCACCTTCTTCTCGTCCACCCCTTCCTCCCCCGCCAACGTCGCCTTCCCCCAGGCACGCTCCACCTCTCCCTCGGGCATCTCCCACTTCCTCTCCAAGCCCTCAAAATGGTTTGCCCGCAAGACATCGGACCCGCGCTCCATCTCCATCGCCCCCGAGCCTAGGACTAGCACCAGCTCCATCAGGCGGCCAAAAATATCCAGACCCACCGACCCTCGTCCAATCCTGAGCTCGTCGTTCCACTCGGAACCCCAGTCGGTCGATCCTGCCAGGTACGTCCTTTCCTGAATCCGTCCTCTCCGTCCAGTCGCGTGCAGAGTCTTATGTCCGACGTCCATTACGTCGCCGCTCACTGACATCACCCTGCACAGACCCACTACGGAACTCACCTGTAAACGGAAAAATTCTCTCGAATTCACTTCAGCGTACCCATCCACCTCTCAGCAGTCTTCCGACGCTGACACTGGCCTTGGCGACCTTCGCAGTATATCCCACAAAACTTGGTCCAGATCCGCAGACGACCTCAGGTGTTTCCCCGATCTGTCCCATGCCACCGTCGACAGCTCCTTCCAGCACAGGATCCAAGAGTATCGCAACAGAAGCAACAGCAGCGCTACTCTCCATCCCGCCTCTTCCGCCAACAATGCCATCCCCGCAAGCCCATTGTTGTCGTCTTCTCCCTCCGCCATGGTCCACGTGTCGAGCAGCCCTCCCGAAGACGCGCCTATTGCCAACGAGCACAATATATCCATCTCCGTCTCCTCTCCCACCTCGGATGGTTTTGTTTTCCAAGACGATTCCCCACCCACGCCAAACGCCCGAGTCCCCTCCTTTACGCCAAGGTTACCCACGAAACTCTCTGCTTCCAAACTCGGTCTCTCTCCCAACAGCCCCAAAAGAAAGGGGTCCGGAGACTCGATCAAGCATCTCGATACCGACAAGCCTTTGGGCACGTCGACCAGCCGCGGCGTTTTCCCTTTTAGTCTTGCTGGTCCCTCTCACAAGCACTCGGCGCCCAACCTGGTTGCGCAAGCTTCCGTAAACCAACCCAATCCTTCATTACTCGCACCACCCACCTCCACCGATGACTCGGGACCGAGCGAAGGCACCACCTCGAGGCGCACGTCTCAGATCACGTACAACACCGGATTCATCAACCGTCTTTTGGACGCCGCACCGATGATACAAGCCTATCAGAGACGTTATAGCACAGCAGGCAATTCCCCGTTGGCAAAGGGCTGGAAACCTTTCAAGGCCGAGCTCAAAGGGTCAAAGGTCTATTTTTATAAGCCGCCAAGCGATAGGAGCGCTGCCATCAAGGACTTGTTTCCCACCGGGGTCGTGCCACCCAGCCTCGAGGACGAGGTCGTTGCCGAGTTGGATGTCCCCGAGGATGTCGGCAGGTCAGGCAGGGGGAGAGATGATGGTCTCGGGTCTGTCGGAAGGAAGAAGCGCGCATATTGGGGGAGAAGGACGCATCCCGAGCTGGTCATCTGTGAAGCGCATATCGTCAAGGGAACCTTTGAAGCACTCGTCCACGAGGCTGTCTTCGCGACGACGTTCCTCGCTCCCACCGCGGACGAAGACCCCGAATCGGTGGATCGCTTCCTAGATGGAAAAAGGCCCGAATGGAAGGATTTCTCCTCTGCTATCATCCTCTGCCTGCCCTCCTTCGTGGATCGGTCCAAGTTTGAGAACGAATTCACTCGCCTTTCCTCTAATCTAATTAATGGAGCGCACGAGGACACCAAAGAGACCGAATATTCCAGGGTAGCTTGGATGGCGCAGGAATACATCAGATATCATGGTGCCCCGTCCGATGCATCCGGCTGGCAAGAATTCACGTCCAGCGTTCTTCCCGACTTTAGTGTTAATCATTGCACCACAAATGGCGGTGTGCCCAAGTCTGTTTCTACCCAGGCAATATATGCACCATCACCGAACCCAAACGTTGGAAGCCCTCAGATAGATGGCACCAACACTATTTCTCCGAATCTTGGAACATTCTCGCCAAGACCTCAGGACAGCAAGATGGCTTCTCTAATAGGAGCGCTGGAAACACCGGGCGTTCCACCTACTTCTTCCGGAAAGCCGCTTAATCCTCGACAGCAGCGTACCCAGCTTCCATTTGCCGACGCGGCAGAACGTCCGTCAAAAATCTGGGCGATGCTCGCCCAAGACGGCTTCTCTCGCGAGGTTCTTTCGTTACTCGATCCTCACGTGATCGCTTTCAGTCTCCAAACGTTTCATCGACGTGCCTTCCAGGAACTCCCCAACAATCTGACCGCGGACCACGTCCTTGGCGCGGACACGTCCCCTCGTGTCTCCGAGGATACTGATCCGGTCCAGACGGAGTTGCCTCTTTTGTCCAAGTTTTTTGGTAGCGACGATCATCCCCACTGGCTCACGCGACTACTTTTGATGCAGATTCTTGGCTCGGACTCGTCCAACAATTCTCATCAAGAACGAGCGTCTCGCACGCATTCGCGCTCCGAGGTTATCTCGATTTGGGCCAGGGTTGCCGAACTCTGCCGCGTCGCGGGCGACGAGTGTTCCTGGAAGGCGATATCGGCCGCATTGTGCTCTCGCCCTGTAGCAAGGCTAATAAAGGCTTGGAAGCGTGCTGACAGACAGAGTGTCATCGCTGTCGAATCGTGGATTTATCCCGAGAACGGCGGGCACGTGGCCACTGCGAAAGAGCCGACGTTGACGACCTGGGGTGGTGACACAAAAGAGCAGCTGCGCTACGAGTTGGACCATGCGCGGAACGAGGTGGACGAATACTGGGCCACTGGGCCACTTCTCAAGGCCAAGGACGTGTTTGAGGGTCTCAGGACGCGTTTTGCGCTTTGTTCTAGGATACCCGTCGACACTGCTTCGCTTTCTCAGGACATTGTCAAACTCATGTCGCTTTGGGAAGACTTGTCCAAAGGCAAAGGCATGCAGAGTGCGTTGGCCTCGAAATTCCAGCGGTACGTCGTCCGAAACATGCGTTGGGCGGATATTCATGTCGGCCCTAGGATCGAACAATTCATGTCTCTTTCCGTGGCTGCCGAGCCAAGGCGGAAAGGACTGTTTGAGCCGTTTTTCTGGCATCAGACCACTGCGCCTTCTCAGACATACTGTCATCCCCTCGTTCCCCTCCTTTTCATCGAACCTTTACCCACTGTCTCCCTTATTGACCGGAGTCAGGTGTGGAGGGGCCGTCTCGAGAGCGGGCCGACAAAGCTCAGCGTGGATGAACTCCAACAACTGCGCAACCTCGAAGCCTCTCTGCGTACGTTTGGTAAGAACGATGCCTCGATGAGCAAGGACAAACTGTTCAAGATTGGAGATGTCGACCTTGGTGGGACTGCCATTCCAGTGTACGACGGGGAGCTACTTCTCGTTGCTCGTCCAGACAAGGATGCCACATCGCGGCCAGCATCGCGTACTCCGTCTCGCCCACCCAGTTCCGCGATCGAGGCTTCGGGAAGCGATAGAGCGATCGTTCGTACGCCGTCCATCCGAGTGAAACCGAGCTCCTCCCAGGGACTTGAGCGCAAGAGCAGCATGCAACGAAGGAATTCTCTGCCTGCTATATCCCAGCGTGTCAGTCACTCCATCGTGACAGAGATATGTACCGAACGACCCATCCGCGTGCTCGTGCAAGCCGGGACTCTGGATAGGTTGGTCAACGTACTCATTCACGGTCTCAAGGGCGTTTCTGTTGCGGTTGCGGATGACAATGGGGAGACGTCCCTGCGTGATGGCAACACCAGAGACTTGGTCGTCGATCACTTCGAGTTTGCGCGGGTGTGGTGGAACGTGTTTCGCAGTTTCGTGACACCGATTGTATTCTTCGAGGTGAGCTTGGTCGTTTGTCTAAAAACAGATTGGCACATTTTTTTCCTGGAAACTTACGAGGGTGTAGCTACTGCGCAAACGGTTCGTAGGAAGTCGGCCCTCGAACAACACGTCCACGAACGCGCCGATCCATGTTGTGCAATACCGCTCTGAAATACTTGGAGCGGTAAAGGAGTGGATTACCGACGGTGGGGGTGCGCAGGACTGTTTGGATGAGATCCAGCTCTACGAGTTAGTGAGGACCTTTTTGGAGGCACCCTTGGATCGTTCGGTGCCCGACTGCCCTCCGGCAGACGACGACACGGAGCTTGCTCAAGCCTGGGATGAGTTGGAGGTTGCGCGAAAGGACACCCTGGCGACGTTTATGTCTTACACCATGCGTCCTCCAGCGCTTGCTCCGCCCATCCTTCGCTCCTCGGCCATGAGTTCCCAAAATCGAAGCTTTGGGAATCAGGCTCCAGACCTTGATCGGATTACTGCTGAAGATTTTGTGGAGAACTTGAATGCTATGGGTTTTGCTGCTTTCAGTAATGTCTCGGAGGAAGTGCGTGTTTTTTTCTTATCGGCATAACGAGTGGTTGATTGATGTTTGTATCACAGGATCTGTTTACGACTGCTGATCTGCTTGAAGTACAAAGCGCTGACCGGACGGGTTGGTTCTCTGCACGAGAGACCAGCTTCTTGGATGACGTCGACATTCAGACGATGTATTCGCATCTCCTGGAGGTCGAGCCATCATCGATGGTGTGCGACTCTCAGGATTCTGTTTACCGTCTCCTTCCGCCAAGCGTTCGGAGCTGTATACGGGCGTACAACATTCTTCGCAAGTGGGTCATCTCGAAGCTGGTGGGACCGAAGCTTGGTATTCGGACTCGGCAGGCTCACATGGACTTGTGTCTGCGAGCAATAGAGATCACACGTATGCGGAGCCTCGAGAGCAGCACTGGCGTTGCGGAACCCCACGAGCACCCCGTGGTACGATCGTTTGTCGAGGCCGTCCTCACGGCGGCCATCATCAGCCCTGAGAGTCGGATGCACCAGCGACCGTGGCAGAACTTGGCCAACACCCGTGGCGTGCATTGCGACAGCCTCGGCGCCTTACTATCGCGACCGACGGTTCCGAAGAAGTCGTACGGAGATCCGCTGATCGTCGATATTAGCTGGCTTCTGGAACGCATACTCGAGATTGTTAGTATACCGAATGCCGTCATGGTGTCGCCGGAGGATCCACAGTCCATTATTAACCTGGACAAGCGTAGGTCAGGTTTTTTTTTTTTCAAAATGGTCATCAATGTATGCAACGATGCTGACAAGTCTTCTCCAAGACACTTGTGCAACATTATACTCGACACACCGTCGCTGCTCGGCAAGCACGGTCGTTCTAGGGAAGACGCCGACCGACAGGACTTTGAGCGCCTCAATAATATCGAAAAGGAAGTGGGCGGCGTTCGTTTTGATCTCCGTGGCATCAAGGAGGAAGCGCAACGAGAAGCCCTTCAGGCCCAGACCAGTGGTTCTTCTTCTGCCAAAAAGGTTATCCGACCTTTCCAACGCCTCGTCTCGCTCCAGCATGAAAAGAACAAACGAGACAAGTACCTGTACGACCGGCTCAGTAGAGACAAGAAGCAGGAGCAGTTGCGATTGGAGCGGCGAGACGAGTATCTGAACAAGGTGATGACACGACCCCGGAAACCGATGACGCAAGCCCAGAAACAGCACCGCATGAAGAAGAGCTATTCGTCCGCGTTCTTCCAATTGATGCGACCCATTTCGAGCGCGTTTACGGACCATACCTTGTCGACGAAAAAGTCGCCTGCAGACCTTGACTTTACGCCGTCAGGAAAGCCGTCGCTGGTGCTCTCCATCGTGGGTGCCAAAGTGGCCCACTTTATCAACAATGAACGGTCGTACATGTTCCAGCTGGACACGGAAGAGGGAGAGCAGTACTTGCTGCAGGCCTTTTCGAGGCAGGAGATGACGAAATGGATCGACACGATCACGAACGTGTCCAAGGTGGCTGCGAAACGACGTCTGACGTACCTCGGCAACTCCCCCAAGCCTCAGCTTTCGGACCATATCATTGATCCCGTCGGGGGGCCGTCGACATCCCGGGACCCTGCTGCTGGTGGGTTATCGTTGCTCTGGGTCTCGTAGCAAGGTCAGTGCTGACGGGACGTGGCCATACATAGTCTTTGGTGTAGAACTTCAGTTCCTCCTCGAACGTGAAGCAGACGGAGCAGATGTCCTGCCTGGCACGATCCCATCGATAATGGCAAGCTGTCTGGCCGAAGTCGAGGCTCGCGGGCTGAGCGAAGTTGGAATTTGTAAGTCTCCTCTTTCCGCCGTGCTGTCTCTGATGCGAACGGGTTCCCTAGATCGTATTGCAGGGGCCACCTCTGAAATCAACGCGCTCCGCGATGCATTCAACAGGGGAGAAATACCTATTACTGAGAGCACGGATGTCTACGCGATCGGCGACTTGATCAAGTCGTGGTTCAGACTGTTGCCGGAACCCTTGTTTCCCTCGTTGGCGTACTATGCTGTCATCGAGGCTATCAGTACGTTGATGCTCTCTCCATGTTTTCCCGTCTGACTCGCTGTGTCGGGCACAACAGAGGTCGAGAATCTTCATGGACGATTGTCAAGCATTCGAAGCGTCATTCATGCGCTGCCGCGAGCCAACTTTGATCTACTGAAGCGCGTCGCTGAACATCTCGACAAGTACGTCTTTCTTTGGCGAGGGGGAAACGTGATCTGATTGATGTGTGTCCAGAGTGACAGACTTTGAGGAACAGAATCATATGACGGCAGAAGCCCTGGCCATCGTGTTTAGTCCGAACCTGCTGCGAGCACCCCAAAACGACTTTGGCCTCATCCTCGCCAACATGGGATATACGCACAAACTCGTCAAGGCTCTTATAACTCACGTACGTCGCTGCGTCAAGGGCGGGGTACAAGGGCGATACTGACCCGGAAACATAGTTCCATGTCATATTCGACGAGGATTACGAGGCAGAAAATGACGGAGAAGAAGACGATGTAGAAGCGCCGATCCTAGAAGAAGAGGAAGAAGACATTCCGCCATCCCAATCGACACACATCGGGGACGAAGAATGAAAAAGGAAAGTTGACGATGGCGCTCGTTATGTGAGGCATCTTTTTTCTGCATTAATGGACATTGGTGTAGTGTTACTCTTCGTTTCGGTCTCTCTCTCACTCTCTTTTCCCCCCTCGTTAGTCTGCGGCGCATTTATCATGGACATGTACAATCCTACACACGGCTTTTTCCTCCGGTTTTTACTAGGCTCTCTCCACCCCTCCTTTTTAATTATCGTTGGTCCATCATTCATTAGTCGGAACTGGCACAAAAATTTATTATTGTACTGCACTCTAGCCCAAGTTTGTCCCGTCGAGTAAACATGATACCTTCCTAGTCATCCTCATCCCAGTTGCCCGCCTGTTGAGGCACTTTTGGTCCGCCAGCGGGCTTGCTCATAATGATGCTGTCCACACTCAGCACTGAAACTGCTGCCTCTGTCCCGAGTTTTAGAGCCCAGGACTTGGCGGCCAGCGAATCGAGGATTTTGTAATCGGTTGCTATCAGCGTGCCGTCCCGTTCAGCCTATTTGTTGTCAATGGATCAGTCAGTCGGGCGAACACGGGACTGGCCTCACCTCGACGTCGACACCCCAGGCCTCCCCGCCCCTCTGTTCGTGCTTTGCCCACAGTCGGCTGAGCACCTCGTTACCCTCTGCGCCACCGAGCGCGTTCTCTGCAAGCGTCCGCGGCACGACCTCGAGCGCGGTCGCGTAGCGCTTCACGGCGTGCTGCGCGAGGCCCTTGAGCCCGCTCCCGTACGCGTCGACGCGTTTCCCGAGCTCGAGCTCCGTGGCGCCCGCGCCTGGGACGAGCCGCGGGTCCTTGAGGAGCGCCTTGATGACGCTGACGCCGTCGTCGATCGCGCGCTCGAGGTCGTCCAGCCGGTTGGCCGTCGCGCCACGAAGGACGATCGTCGCCGTACGCGTCTTTTCCGTCCGCCCGCGCGACGCGGGGTCGTGCGTGCGCTCGTGCTCGGTGAGCTGCCGGAGCACGGTGACACGGTCGCCGCCGATCTCGGTCGTCTCGAACACGTCGACGTAGCCGGCTTCGTCGGGGGTGGGTGCGCCGATGCGCGCGAGCGGGGTGGCGTTGACGACACGGCTCACGCGGCGGAGGTCAAACTTGGAGAGGACCTTGAGGACGGCGATGTCGAACCGGTCGAGGTAGTGGAGCGCGAGTTCGCCGACGGAGGATCCGGCGATGATGACTTTGACGCCCGAATCCGCGATCTCTTTAAAGATCTAGCACGACGCGAGGTGAACGGCATTGAGAATGGGGGATCCAAGGAGCGGGCGACGGAACGGACCTTTTCGACGTGTTTCTCCTCGTCACGCGTAAAGTTGAGCATCTCGTCCGCGTTTTTGATGAGGACCGTGCCCTTGGTCTCGGTCTGTGCAATGTCGAGCGCGGACGTGAAGACGGCGACCTTGGCCTTGGTGACTTTTTTGACGACGCCCTCTGGTTCGCGACCAAACACCATGCCTTGCACGACCCGGCTGCCGGAGAGGCTTCCGCCCATGATTTTGACGACACGGACGTTGTCCACGTTGAAGTTTTTTGGGTTGCTTGGCATGACTGCGAGTGCCGCTTCCGCGACGAGTGCGGAGAGGGTGTCCTCGAACCCGTACTGTTTCGACGCAATGGCAGGCTTGAGCGCCTCCGCAAGGGACGCTTGCGTGAATGGCAAAGGGAGGCTGGATGTCGACAGATCTTGGGACCGGTTAGCGGGGTCCGACCGCGCGTCCTCTAAAACGGCGACGTACTCTCCAGCTCAGCGAGTGCCTTTGCGCACGCGAGCTCGTACCCTTTGATGACTTCGCTCGGATGGAGACCCATGATGAGGAGATGTTCGGCCTTTTTGAGCAGCTCCCCGGCGAAGATGATTACGGTGTTCGTTGCATCGCCCATCTGTGCACAGTTGGGCGGCTGTCTGCTGGCACGAAGCGGAGATCAGACGGACGGACGGACCTCGGATTCTTGGGCCTGCGATGCCATCACGAGCAGCTTTGCGGCGGGATGTACGACCTCGACCTCCTTGATGATGGTCGCGGCGTCGGACGTGACGAACAATCGACCCAAGTGGTTGATCAAGAGTTTGTTTCGACCTTGATTGCGATTCGGTGGGGCGAGCGAGGACGACCGCGGAGAGGCAACGCACCATTTGGCCCGAAGCTGGTCCGTACGAGGTCTGATAGCTCCGAAACGGCCTGGATGTTGCGCAGGACTGCATCCTCAAGACCTTGCAGATGCTACGAGACGACGTCGATCGGGTCAGTTGGCGTTGGCAGTCTGTGTGCGCTCACACCTTGTAGCCATCCTTGAAGATCTGGATGTTGTTGGCTTTGGGGACTTTGAGCGACATGGACGTGCAGGTCTTCGAGTGGTGGACGCGACTCGGCCAAATGATCGCAAGAAGGCTACACTCCGCGACACTCTCCCGCGCGCGTCACCACCATCCATCCCGCCTCAGTCCTCTCCAACGCAAAGCGTGGCTAGGAAGTCGACGGGTTGCACGCTGCGGTCACCATGGTCCTCCAGATACTCGGTGCGGTGGCCAACACCTTGCTGCCCTCATCGTACTATGTGCACGCCTTCGTATCCGTCCTTGCGATCGTCATCGTTCACGCCTTTGCACAAGGACGTACGACAGACCGGGAGCGCGACATGCATGCGCGTGTCGTTCTTGTCACTGTGGGTTTTCTATCCGTCTTTCTCTCCCGCGCGGTCTTTTCATTCCAGTTCCCAGGGCGGATTCACCCCGCTCGGGCTCACGCTGATCCAGAATCTGGCCCGACGGGGCGCACATATCATCGCCCTCTCCCCAAAACCGGTTGACCACCCGGAAGTAGACATTCTCATCGAACTCTTGCGCTCCTCGACCAAGAACGACCACATCTTTGCAGAGGCGTGCGACCTGTCCTCGTCTGCGTCCGTCCGCGCGTTCTGTACCAAGTTCATCACGGGGAAGGAAACCCGGCTGGATGCGATCGTCTTTGCGCACGAGTATCAGCCCATAGGCTCCCTCCTGGCCTCTGACGACCCCGTGGAACTGGCGAAACGTCGACGAGCGACCTCGCTGGCCACGTTTTTGATGGTAACGTTGCTCCTGCCCGTCCTGCTGGTCGCCCCAGTGGAACGTGATATCCGCATCATCAACGTCGTCAACCCGTTTTATGCGGCCGTGTCCATGACGTATTCGCTGACGGAGGTGGTTCCGCCGACCGCGCCGCTGTTCAAGCAGGAAGGTCGGCGGTCTCTGGAAACGATCATCTTCATGCACCATCTGCAGCGTATCCTGGACGCCCTCCCGTCTGGGGGCCAGGTACCCAAAACGGACGAGACGACGGTCCGCGTGGTGAGCGACAAGGTCCAAAAGTCGAACATCGTCGCCGTGTCGGTCTGCCCTGGAATCAGTCGTGCAGATACGATCGCCACCCTACTCAAGGTGAACGGCGCTCGGGGGCGACGGTCCATTCTCGGGACGGTCATGTGAGTTGTCCCTCTCGCGGAGCCTCCTTGTTTCTGCTGGCGATGAACGGTTCCGATCCAGCTATCTCATCGCGCAGCCACTTTTGAGACTGATGACCAAATCGCGGATGGCTGCGGTACAGTCGCTATTGCACGCACTCTTTCTTCCGACGCCGTTCAAGAGTACGCCCACACCTGCGGCGTCCGCCGAGAATTCGCCGGCAGAGGTTTTGAAGGCAGGCGCGTTGTATCGAGAATGCGCGGTGGTTCGTGTGCGGATACCCACGCCCGATGGCACGAGTGAAGACCAGAAGGAGTCTATACCAGACGATAGAGAATTGGGGGGCGTGCATCTCGGTCAATCCGTTTGGGAATCATTCGAGGCGGCGCTCAAGGAGTGGGAGAAGACTGTGCCTACCTCTGACAGGGAAGCTGCTGGTGATGATGCCCCGTCGGTGGACACGCATGCGAGCACCTGGTATGATTGTGCTTCATGGCCCTGCATGTGCGCTGACAAGAGACACGACAGACGTCATGGGCTGGACATGGATTTTGCGGTTGCTGTGACCCAGATGGTCCATCGCTACACCTCGCTTTTTGTTACCACGATGCATCGTCATCGGATAATTTATTAATCGACCAGAGTCAAAGGAATGGTAAATATAATAAGATGATGCACTAGGTAACAACGCCGCCCCATAACGAATTGACAAAAAGTGAATCATGCTTCATCCTGCTCCAGAGCATCGGCTACGGATTCGAGCGCTACCTTGGGCTTAAGGAGTGTGGTGTTCTTGAACTCGACCACGTCACCCTGCACGACTTTTTCGGACCTCTGCAGACCGAGTGCGGTGGTACAGAGTACGGTCTGCCCATCGAGCTCTTCCCCGAATGTCTCAAAGTTGTCCATGACGGCCCGGTCGAACTTGTCGCCCAGGGCTGCATTCAAGGGCCACAGGTCGGCGGACGTGACCTCCTCGCCCATGGCCTTGTTGAGGCGGGATGCCATCTTGACGATGTTGGAGATGCGCTCGCCAAACTTTTGCGTGAATAAGCGGTAGACTTCCTCGTACGTCTTTGTGCAACCGGCGGCGATGAGGATGATGACGAGGGTGTCAGAGATGTGGGTGACCATGGTCGCGTGGAGGTCAGCATCCCGCAGGGCCACCTTTTGTGCGTGTGCACGTGTCAAGGCACGCCAGCGACCGCCCACTGCCTGTGTTTCTGCAGGGTCGTGAGCACAGAGGTAGGTGCAAGAGCGGACGTGACCCACCTGATTCGCGGATGTCGTTGTAGATTTCTGCGAGGGGCTGTTCGGCCTGGAGGCCGTCAAAGTCCCAGGTCATGATAATCCAGCGTGAGAACTCGACGGTCGCACCCTGCAGTGCGATCTGCACGAGGAGCGGGTCCTCAGTGTGCAAGACAGTGCCGAGCTGGTGTGTGAGGGTGGGGCCCATGAGTTCGGAG
>JBBPLV010000584.1:0-16820 GCA_038089975.1 Boletellus ananiceps | reverse complement strand
CGACGGGGGTAATGTTACAACATCCGACGCGGTCTACGGTTTGTGCTATCATTCCTCTTTGTTCAATCCGACTACTTTGCCCTCCTTCCTAGATGACGCAACCTTTCCGGCATTCCCTTTGTATCTGCTGCTAGATAGGGACACTTAAGTTACTATATTTGGTATGCCCCACTTTCTACTATCGGACACATAGCCCTCCTACAGCATCATCTCGTTATTGATGCTGTGTCCCCCATTTACCATACTAGGCAACTCTTCGTTACTATACCAGGGATTACTATGATTGGCGAAGTACAGCTCTACCTAGGTATTTAAACTGTGCCCTGTACAATACTTGTTCCCCAGCTAGTTCTGTGCAATTCTACGTACAGTCTCTGGCCATCCGCGAGTCCGGTCCTCGGATAGTGAGCTTCCGACTTCGATTAGTCTTCGTCCTGCTATTGAGTGGATGCTATCCGAGTGTTTCCATACTGGAACCATAGGATCTGAACCGACCTTAGGAGATTGTATGCAGTCCACGTAACAATCACCATTGGAATCAGATTGAAGGAGGATGGCCCCAGCAGCAAGAAGAGATGCATCAGTCATGATGGAGAAGGGCTGAGATACATCAGGAAAGACAAGGACAGGTGCAAAAGAGAAGCATGTTTTTAGGGTGTTGAAGGCATGTTGTTGGAGAGGGGTCCATTGCTAGGGTTCATCCTTCTGGATGAGGAGAGTAAACAGAGCAACAAGGTCAGAGAAACTTGGGATGAATTTGTGGTAGAAGTTTGTGAATCCAAGGAAAGAGCAGATGCCTTGACTGAAGTGGGAGATTGTCAATTGTTGATGGCAGAGAGTTTGGTAGGGTCCATCTGAACATGCCCTTGTCTGATACCAGTCCAAGATATTCCATTTGTGAGACATCAATGGAATATTTGAAGATTTTAGGAGAAAGGTTATGTTCATGTAGGTGAAGAAGTACTCATATGGTGCAAGCATGGTAGAGCTCTATATTGTCCTTGGTGTGAATACCAATATCATCTATATAAATTTTCAGCCAACACTCTGTGATCATGTTAGCAAAAATATGATTCATGAAAGCTTGGAAAGTTGGGGGAGCATTGCTGAAACCAAGGAACATTATGGTGAGTTCAAGAGGCCCAATGGAGTGATGAATACTACTTTCCACTGATCCTCCTCTCAAAGACAGATGCTGTTGTACCCCCAATGAATGTTGAACTTAGTGAAGAGAGTGGAATCCTTCATGTTATCAATAAGTTCAGAGATGAGGGGAAGAGGATAGGCATTGTGGATGGTATGAGAGTTCAGGTAGCAGTAATCTTGACAAGGGCAGCAAGTACCATCCTTTTAGATATGAAAAAGAATGGAGATTCCTGAGACAATTTTGAAGAGATGATGTGACCAGTTTTGAGATTTTCCTTGATGAAGGTGTAGCTGGCTTCTTGTTCAGTGGGATTGAGAGGATAGATCTTAGAGATGAATGATGGTTTCAATTCAATGGTGTGATCAAAAGGACAATGTGGAGGAAGAATGTTGAACATTTTCTCAGAAAAGACATCAGTGTACTCTTTACATCAAGAGGGGACTTCCTGTCCTCTTGGTTTCTCTAATTGGGCAAGCTGGATTGAAAGAGTAATTTTACAGGGATGTTGTGGATAGGAGTCTATATCAACTCCCTTCTAGGACAGACTCTCATAAAGAAGTACCACAGCATCCTGGAGGGTGAGGGTGTTGGTGATCCAGTTGATGAGGGAATTCTTTTTCTTTAACCAGGGCATTCCAAAGGTGATCCAGGAGGGACCAAAAAGGTAATGAGGAGAGTTACATACTCTGTCTGAGACATCAGAGAATATTGCATTGGCAGAGATGGTCCATTTGATTGTTCCTTGATGGTTCTGAGTTCTATCAATGTTGTAAGCTGTGAGAGGTTGGGAAAGTCATTGGATAGCTGAGCAGAGTTTTGGGATGAGAGAGGTGTCAATGAAGTTACTAGTGGCTCTACTATTGATGAGAGTGGTGATGTTGATGCTTTGGGATCCTGCTTGTAGATGGACTGGGAGACACATGGTTCATTCATAGGAAAGTCCTACAAGTACAACAGAAATGTCTAGGAAAGGAGACATTGCTACTTCTTCACTTACTGAAAACCCAAAGTGTTTTCTTCCTTGGAGGCATTATCAAAACAGAGTTTAAGGGTTTGCAGGATCTCACCTTTGTCTTTCCAGCAGTACAAAGATTGTTTATATAAGTATCTAAGGCTGAGGAAGGTTTGATTGAGAGAGAAGGAGTGGTGGGTGGAACCAAAGAAGTATTGGTTACTTGGATCTGTTGGGGGTTCTGGAAGGAATTGAACAAAGATTGGGTTTGGGAGTTCTGTGAGGCAAAGGTGCAACATTGTTGGATGTTATGACCTTTCTTTTGGCAATGAAGACAGAGACTTTCTCTGAAGCATCTAGTATGCTCATCAGGAGTGAGCTTTGAGGCACAGATTGAGTCTATGTCCATGGAATTAGGATCAGGAGCAGAAGAGTGACTGGTGAACTAAGTAGGGGTTCTGTGACCCTTACAAAGAGCTGCAATGTGAGCCTTCTAAGCATGAAACATTTTGGCCTTCTCAAGCCAATCCATGATAGTGGTGGGTACAGTGGTCATGGAGAGGATCATTATGGTGAGCTGTTGGTCCAGTCCAAGAGAGAACTGATCAATGAGGGTAGTTTGATCAATGACTCCTCCTTTAGCAGCTAGGTTCTGAAAGTCTATGATATATTTTTGGAATCCATTGTCAGTTTCTCCACCAGAGCATTTGAAGGACTTTTAGATCAATTTGGAGAGGTTGAGGTGAGCAATTGCTTTGGTATTGAAGGGATAGAATATGGATTTGAAATTCTGAATAAACTTATCAAAGGTTTTCTCTGTATTAGCAATGGTTGAGTTAGCCATGCAATTGTACACATTTCCAAAATGGAAACTCCACATCCCTCACTCATCTTGTTGAGTGTCATTATGATTTTATAGTTGTCTGTGGCATAGAGGGTGGCATTGATAGCAAAGTATCCCTTTATGGCCTTGATCCATCTGATGGAATCTACAGGTTCATCTGAAAAGTCAGCTGGAAGGGCTGCTTTGAGTTCTGACATGATGACAGCTGGAGTTGCAGAGGTTTGGGGAGGAATCACAGAGGGGGCTAAGACTGTGATCTGGGAGGGAGAGACAAAGGAGGAGCTATTGGGCTAGGAGCACTTGGGAGAGACAGTGGGGGAACAGCTAGACTGGGAGCATTTGGGTGTCAAGAGGCAAAGGTTTGATTACAATGATACTGTAGGGTGATGGGCTGAGGAACTGTGGAGATTTGAGGAGTAGAGGGTATGGTGGTTGGGCTTTCCTCATCAGAGGACTCTGGGGCTTGGATGTGAGGTATGGTGACTGGGATTATGTCCTACTCCTAGATAGGAGGGATGAGGGAGATTCTTGATCTTTTGTTATACAATGCATACCTTGAGTGATTGGACTAAGACTTATCCTACAGGCAGGACACTCATGAAGAGGTAAAACTCAGCCTGTGGAGACAAAGACTATATAGTCAAGACTGGATGGAAGTTACTGGAGGCTTGAGAGGGACTCAGGATGATGGGGACTCAAGAGTATGCTAGATTGTGCAGATCAAGAATAAAGTATGGAATACATGGAGGCAGGTATAAATAGAGGGGTATGTGTAAGGGTAGAACCTCATGGAATGCAATGGAAACTGGTACACTAAGCAATGATGACAGACATTGCTGTGGAGAAGGCTATCTATAGAAAGATCAAGAAAAAGGACTAAAGGGGATAGATGGCCACATGGAGATTGCTCACAATGATAAGAATATGTCAATATTCATAGATGAACATACCAAAGATAGGGGAACAAGAAGGATAAAGACAAGAGATGATGAACATAGATGGATGAAGGAGAAAAATCATAACAGAAGATAGGGTGATAAGCAAAATGTTAGAAGGTTTTCTAGCACAAGAACTGTGGCTGGGTTGTCTAGCAAATTGAAAATAAATGTAGATAAATGAAATTCAAGCAGCTATTCTAGCCAGAGTGGGGGATTGTCTAATTCAGAGAGGGGAGGAGAGGTGACTGCCATAGGGATTGCTCAAAGACAAACAAGAAATCTCTGGATGTATATTTTCTCATGGAAAGAAGTAATGTTTGGAGAAAATGAAATCACCAGCCTGAGTTGTTTCCTTCCTAGTGTCCTCCTCCACTACTGCTGTCAGGAAATGACACAGCAAAGCTCAAAGATGACTAAGGTGCTATTTGCACAGGTGGCTGGATATCCTGGGTAGGCTCATCTACTCAGGGAACAGGACCTGGAGGGGAGCAGATTCTGGTGGAAAGAGGAGTGATGGTATATCATACATCCACCTGTTTGTTAAGCAGGCAGCAATGAGTATCCCAAAGACACCTGAGAACATGGAAGAATGGAAGAAAGATAAATGAAAAATAAAGGGTGAGAAGGTTTAGAGTGAGTGCCAAAAGGGAAGACATATTGTAGGCTATTTATCTGGAGGGAGCTGCAAGTCAAGGTAGTCTTTTTCATTGGGATGGGAGAAAGTCCTTGGATCTAGAGGCCTTATATTCTATTGGTAGGTTGTGGGAATTGCCTAGATTGCATTCCAGTTCCCAAGTGTTTTCAGCTGTGGAATATCCTTTCCAGGACACCAGGTATTGCCTTCAGCTTCCAGCACCCCTACATTAGGAAATTGATGGAGAGCTGATATATTCAGATGGATGTTACAAACAAACATAAAGCTGGTATGTACCTGATCAGGGAATATCAATGATAATCATATCAAAAATATAAAGTTATGGATACTGTCATATCCCAAGTCTGCTCCAGTCCTCCAGATCATGTCCACTTGAACTCTGGTTTGTTTCTACCTTAGATGCTTTCTGTAGAGTATTTGACTCCTATGTCATTTTTCCTTTTGTCTCTCTGTTTCTCTTACCTCTGTTTAGTTAGCTCCACTTGTAGACTTCACCTACAGGCTGTGTTCTCTATACAAAGCACAGCTCTGGCATTCTTGTACCTGGAGTACAGCTTCAGAGTACTTTCACTTGTGTTCCAGCTTATTGATCTTTGACTTACCAATCATACATATCTCCATTAGTAATATGCCTCCACACTCCATAGTTATAAACTCAGTACTTCTTGCTGTGCCTCCTTAGTTCGAATATCATATTAGTCTCCACTCTTCTCCACTTCTCAGTTCCTCCATCAGATTCTGTCTTCAACACTCTGATCCTCCATCCTCCAAAATACAAGGACATGAACACACAAGGGCACAGTGTGCAACTCCACATCACTGAAGCTGACATCCTTGCCACTCCATCTCCTTGTCTCTTTGGTCTTGTCCCCTCCTGCACCTCCAGCTGACAGGAGTAGAGCAGAGCAGAACTGGACTTAACAGATATGAACAGATAGTAAAAGAAATGTTTACCAACAGCAAAGTTATCTCAGTACTGATGTACTTTGTTAGAGCCTGTTCTTCTTTGCTCTACTCTGGTCAGTTGGAGATGTGTATGAGAGGGGTCTGGAAGAATGGAGACATCAGAGGTATTGAGGACATTGGTCTCAGCAATGTAGGGTGGCACACTGTACCCTTGTGTGCTCTCAGTCCTCTGAGGTTGGAAGTTGGACAGAGGGGACAAAGATGTTGGAGAGAGAATCTGATGGAGGACTGAGGAGGAAAGCAGAGGGGACAAGCTATATTCAGAAACAGAGTTGGAGACATATATAGGAGTCGGAAATAGGGGTACAGAGTTGGAGGTAAGTTGGAGGAGCAGAGATGGAGACTGGACTGACACAGGATGTGACAGTATCCCCCTCTTAGGGCCTGAACCCTTGAAGGCCTAAGCTTGGAGGACTGTCACATCCTATGTCAGTCTGACCCTTACTTCCAATCCTCTGCCACTTCCTCTGATCAAATACCCCTATCTTCAACTCCTGTATGTATTCTCCAACTTTGTTCTGACATCTTATCTTATCTCCACACATACTATCTCTTATCTCCATTTATCTCTGATTCCTATACTCTGTACTCATGCCAGTATTTCCTATTGCCAGTTCTGGACATCACCTCCATACTTTAGCTCCATACCTCATTAGTGATCTGTAGTGCTGATGTCATATTAGTGATCCAGCATTGGTCCTCTCCAACTTCCATCTCTGCCCTCCATAGTACATAGCCTCAGACTCCATACTATATATACTCTGTACTTACCTCCTGTACTACTCAGTCTAAATATTGACTATAGCTTGTTCCCTCTTCTTCCCTCCTCAGTCTTCCTTCATCAGATTCCATCTCCAACATCTCCTCCTTCTCCATCCAACCTCCAACCTCAGAGGACTGAGAGTGCACAAGGGTACAGCATGCCACCTCACATTGCTGAGACCAATGTCCTTGACATCTCTGACATTTCTGACCTTCCAGACACCTTCTGGACCTCTCCCATCTATCTCAACCTTCCATCCACACCTCCAACTGACCAGAGTGGAGTGGAGAAGAATGGGCTCTAACAAGAACCCTAAGAGTCAGAGTGAGGAAAACAGGAAGAGGGACAAGAATGTGGGAGCATGTTCTGGAGGGTCCAAGAGACAAAAAGATGGAGGGAGGAGCAAGAAACAAAAAGGAGACTTGGCTTAGCAGGCTGGAGGTGCTCAGAGAGTGAGCAAAGAAGGAGTCAAGAATGGAGGAAGGAGAGCAGAGATGCCAAACAGGAGGTGGAGGCACTAGGGAAGGAGAGGAAAAGGATGGAATAGGAAGACGGAGATGCTCAGAGACAAGCATAGAGGAAGGAGGATGGAGGTCTAAAACTAGTCAGGGAGTGGAATGGGAGGGCAGACAAGGTGAAAAAAACACTCCATCCCCCCCTAGGCTGACGTCCCAGTATTGGAAAGAGGGGACTGGTGAAGGAGGAACAGTAATGGAAAGTAAGAGGTCAGAGGGTGGAAGACAGGAAAGAAGGAGGTCAGAAGGCAGAAAACAGGAGGTCAGGAGGTCAGAGACCAATAGAACAGACAACCAGCTGCAGAAGAAATGACACTGAATAGGGGAAAATAAATGCATGGTGAGTCCAACCCATGGACATGATGAAACAGCCACATTAGTGGAGGCATGCAGAAGTAGAGGGAAGGCAAGTTGGTCAGAGGTGATGGAAAAAAACCATCAGATGACATCACAAAAGACAACTGGAGATGAGCTGGAGGGCTTGACAGAACACTAGTGGAATGCTGGCAGCCATAACATGAGTGCTCAGATTATATAACCTAATACCCATCAATCAACAGATCACAGAGGGTGAGTCAAGTCCTGAGTTCACAGGTGCCAGAGGGACCCAGCAGAGGTAACAACCCTGAAAGTGGAGAGAGTTTGGAGGAATGGACATCTGGTACTACATCAAGCAGGAAGCTGTAGAGTCAGGTCAGAAAAGGGTTGGAACTGGATATAGGGGTATGGAAGGCTGAGGGATCAGAAAAGGACAAGATGCATCTGAGGGGAACAGGAACAGAACCAGAACTAGTAGTGACACAAGCTGGAAATGGAAGGTGGAAGTAGGGGAAGGAGGATGCACTAGGCATCATCCTCTTTGACTAGAGAGTCAGGAGGATTGGAGTCAGAATGATCAGAGTCAGAAGAGTCTGAATCAGGGGAGTCAGGATCCTCCAAGAGGTCATCATCACTGACAGTGGGGAAGTCCTTGTCATCATTGGAAGGGATGGAGGAGGAAGTATTGGAGGGTGAAGGAGGTCTGGAGGTGGAGTCAGAGTCAAAGGACTCAGAGTCAGACTCAGATGGAAGGAAGGTAGAGGAAAGACCAGAACTCCATAAAGAGTGAGGAGCATGGTCCAGAGAGGGAGACCTAGAGGCCCAAGAGTTGGAGGTAGAGGGCACAGAGGTGGAAGGCATGGTGACAGAAGTGGAGGAGATGGATGGTTTGGAGGAAGTGCCCCAGTGTGTGAGCTCTGATTGACACTCCCAATATCTAGCATTGAGGGACTGTGCCAGATAGTGGAGACTTTGGAGGGTGGAGGGCTTGCCTTGGCAGGATATCTCATCCTTGAGCCAGTCAGGGAGACTGTTGTAAAACCTGTGCCAGAGAGCACTGTCACTATAGCTGTCAAGTTGACTGGCCAACTGGTTGAACTCTATGACATATTTGTTGATATGCTGACCATTGGACATGGTCAGGCTGGAAAGGTCATGTTCAGCATCTCTGACAGAGTTGTGCAGAGCAAAGTTGTTGTGGAGTTCCTGGATGAACTCAGAGTAGTTGTCCATCCAGAGTGGACAGGATGAGGAGTGTGGGTCACAGGCCAGGAGGTCAGGTTTGAACCATTCGAGGGTGGAACCTGAAAGGTATGACTATGCAAAGGTGACTTTGGCACAGTCAGAGCTGAAAGCCTGAGGACAGTCCTGGAAGTTGAGTTTGCACTGCACTAGGAATGTGTGGAGTGTGCAGGAGTCAGAGCTGTTGAACTGGTCAGGCTGACAGACTTGGGTGTAGGAAGGAGTGGAAGTGGAGCTGGCACCAGAACTGGCTCTAGAGCACACCAGTGTTAGAGTGCGTTCTTCTCTGCTCTGCTCCGGTCAGTCAGAGGTGCAGATGAAAGGTCAAGAGGGACGAGAGGGGTATGGAAGGTCAGAGGTGTCGAGGATGTTGGTCTCAGTGATGCAGGGTGGCATGCTATACCCTTGTGTACTCTCAGTCCTCTGAGGTTGGAGGTCAGACGGAGGAGAAGGGAGATGTCGGAGACAGAATCCGACAGAGGAGGACTGAGGAGGGAAGTGAAGTAGATGGCTTAACGAGATATTCAGACTGGAGTGTACAAGAGGTAAGTACAGAGTATATATAGTACGGAGTCCGAGGCTATGTACTACGGATGACAGAGATGGAGACGGAAGGGAAACTACTCCAGAGCTGTGCTTCTGGGTAGGAGAATGCTGGAGCTGTGCTTGCGTAGAGAACACAGCTACGGGTGAAGTCTATGAGCAGAACTAACTAAACAGAGATAGTACATATCAGGAACAGGAACGAGAATGGAGTCCACAGGTATATACAAGAGTTGGAGAGGAGATAGGAATGGAGATAGGGACGGAGGAATGGAGATGGGACCAGAGCTGACACGGGTTGTGACAACCAGCACATGAATAGCATTTGTTAGTGCCAATATGGAGTCAGACAGCAACTCAGAGATGGATGAGTAGGGAATGGAGGATGTAGGGAATGGAGCTGGCAGAGTGCCAGGCAGAGGGTGCACAGAGCCACCATGGTAACTAGTGACAGGTGTCAGAGGCACAGGATCTGTAAGGATGGAGACTGGGTGACATTGAGTGAAGGAGATGAACTGTCCTTCCTCCTCATCTGAGTCTATGGAGGAGCAGGATGGGCTGCCATGAGAGAGGAGGGACTGACATCATCTGGAAGAGTATGGAGTTTGGAAGTACATCCTGTAGGAGCTGTGATGAGCCATGTGATTGAGAATGCAAGAGGTGTGCAAGTGGTAGTCTGAATATATTGTTAGAGCCTGTTCTTCTCTGCTCTGCTCCAGTCAGCTGGAGATGCAGATGAGAGGGACAAGATGGACAAGAGGGGACTGGAAGGACAGAGACATTGGAGGTGTTGAGGACATTGGTCTCAGCAATGTAGGGTGGCACACTGTACCCTTGTGTGCTCCCAGTCCTCTGAGGTTGGAAGTTGGACAGAGGGGACAAAGATGTCAGAGATGGAATCTAACATAAGACTGAGGAGGGAAGCAGAGGGGATAAGCTATAGTCAGAAACAGAGTCAGAGACATACATAGGAGTTGGAAATAGAAGTACAGAGTCAGAGGTAAGTTGGAGGAGTAGAGATGGGGACTGGACTGACACAGGGTATGACATACTTGATGGATGATTAGAAGTACATATGTATGATTAGTTCAGTATTGTCAAGAACCAGTAATGTGATGCTTAAGGTACTCAAACAAGTATAACCCAATACACAGCTGCTATAACAAGGTGAATTCAAGATCACAGAACATCAACCATTGTAAGAGGAACTGTCACAATCCACCATGCCAGGGAGGGCCCACCCATGCTCACCAAATGCCTCAGCAGGCCTGCAAAAGGGTGATCATGCATATTGTGAGATTGTCAAGTTGGGGTGTCTGTGTACATCTGAAAATTTGACTACATGGGCTCATACCCTTCCATCTGACTTGTGAGGTTTTGCTTGTCAATCTGGACTGCATTGCCCAGAAAATCAGTCAGACCTTCCATCTTGAAGTATATTGGGTGCATGGTGATGTCCATTGATCTGTGTACAGCACACAACATGGACTTGAGGCCAATTTGAGACCTCAATACATTAAGCTAGGAATAACAAAAATTAGAATAATACATAACAGCTAATGATAACATACCTTGTCTTCGACACATTTGATAGTACCTGTGATGTCATTGACCTGTGATCTCACTGAAGTGTGACAAGCATTGTGCCTAGCATTCCGAACAGGAGTATAATTTTCAACAAGCTTCCTCTTTTGTTCCTTAGTCAATGCCAAGTACTCAGGTTTTCGCTGTTGGATCATGTCAATGAGAAAGTTTGAGCCAGTTACACCTAAAACTCAGTAAGAAGATATGAGTGACTCCATTTACAGTGATCACGAGCGAAGCTGGCGCAAGGCACCCAAGACATCTCCCTGCCAACTGTCACAAGCAAGCCCAT
Source organism: Boletellus ananiceps (assembly GCA_038089975.1). Classification (NCBI taxonomy): domain Eukaryota; kingdom Fungi; phylum Basidiomycota; class Agaricomycetes; order Boletales; family Boletaceae; genus Boletellus; species Boletellus ananiceps. The sequence goes on along the minus strand of JBBPLV010000584.1, from coordinate 6,061 downwards.
ACAAGGCAGTGACGTGCACCTCGGGATGCGACCAGCTCGGCATGAACATGTCTAATATGTCAATTGAGGCACCATGGCAAACAGATGCACTGCTGTCTGTCCTCCTCACAGTGCAGGCAATCCCCTCAGTCCACATCATGTCAGACCCTCAACAGCCAGTGCAGTCACCCCGAATGCACCCATTGTTGTCATCCAAAAAAGTAAAGAAAAAAAACAAACTTTTGTGGGTACAAGTAGATTCCTTGTTCATGATCTTGGCATACCAGGCATTCCAAGCATTGACCGTTTGTCAAGTGTATAACATTGATCGTCCCATGTGTAACTCCTTTTGGACACGTTGGACACTCTTGCAGCATGTCATAGTGATGTCTGCAATAGATTGGTCAATTTTTTGCCAGACATTGTCCAAGTCCTTGCAGTAGCAAGCTGTTGCTTGATGCTGGCACTCATTGACTGCTTTGTGTGCTTCTTGAGTGAGCAGAATGTTTGCATGCAGAGCCCTAAGCCACAAACATGAGTTTGGGTGGGTATGAGAAAACAAATGACTTACGATGATGGTGAGGCACCCATTGTGCCAGTGACTGGCACTGCCAGTGTATCAGCCATGGTCAAGAAAGCAGAATAACCACACACATACCATCTGTCCAATGGTCATCTTATATATTCATTTTCACCATAACATAAGCAACAAGAACTTAAATTCCTCAGCAAAAGCAGGGATCTAGAGTCAGAACATATAGTAAAACATAAAAGCAGTGAATCCAATGTACACAGCCAACAGGACTTTTAGGATTGCTTTCCAAATGCTAAAGGATGCCTAAATGGGAGTCATATTAGTGGAGTCACGAAAGACTGATCGAGATGAATATATCAGACCTTCACTAACGGCATCTTTACCCCAAGGTCTGCATATAATGCCCTTTGCAGGTTTGCCACTTGCTCGTAATTCAAATTCCAGGGTGAAGTACAGAGCATTACCTCCCATCAGCTGCTGCACACAGTCACAACAAGCTCATGGAGACGAGGAATGAGCTGATCACTCAAACCAAAGTGATCAAACACAGCATCCATGTTCACTCCAATACTGATGATGGCATGAGGACTCAAAGAAGTGACCTCAGCTGTGGAGCTCCTGCTGGCAGAGGTTGCTTCAAGAAGGGCCTTGGCAACCTCATTGGAAGAGAAATGCTCTGTATTGCAGCACTGGTGGACTTGAGGTCTGGGAGTGGATACGCTAGCTTCCATGTCAGTATCAGCATTGCTGAGCTTGGTGACCTTTGGTGTGACATGCTTTGGTATGCTAGAGCTAGGGTTTTGCTCTTGAAAGGTAATGTAGGGCTGTGCAGAGCAACAGATGCGAACTCCATCAATGGCCACTGGAGGCAGGAATGGTGGGGAATTCAATGAGATGGATGGCGCATGAGCTACAAAGTACCAATATGAGTTACACATTTAGAAAAAAAACTCACAAGGAGGAGGGACAGGACTGATGCCCTTGATCTCACATGATTTGGTGAACCTATGTAAGTGAGGAAGAGCAAACTCCTGGCAAAATCCTTGAATGATAGCAGCAATGCTCTCACTCATCTTCTGTTGGGCAGCCTCGAGAACACACAGAGTAACATATACATCAACTGCAATATCTTCGGGTCCAAGCTTTGGCTGAGCAGTGAATGCTGGGCAATGTAACAGAAGCAATATGCCACCATCAAGACAGTCTTGCTGAATGACCTGGGAAGATATGAGCTAGTGTGATCAATATGTTGAATAAAAACAAACGGTGTTGAGGAGATCATGGGTGTAGACTTCCTTGAAGTCTTCATGTCTGAGTGAGAGCCTGGTTGATACCCCCATCTCCTGGAAGCCAAAATATGATGGATGGAGGCTGTCTGGACTTCACATTTGACTGTCAGTACCATCGGTGTGAGCACCATGGTGAAGTAGTGCATAGGACACTGCCAGATGCTGTGAGACTGTGAAGTTCTCCTTGAACAGTATACTGCAAAGGTCAGCAATACCCTTGGGCATGTACGATTGGCAATCGTGCAGTGGTCCCATTGTCTTCTCTTTTTCTTTTACATGGCCAGCTGCTTTCTCCTTCATAGGGCCAGATGCCATTAAGGAGAGAAAGGGAGGTGAAATCTGTCCTTTTAAGAGCCCAGTGGTCACTTAGTACTTTTGTAGCATTTACCTAAGTAATAACTGGTGCCATTTATTCAGTCAATGTGAGGTTGATGTAAACTCCAGTGGTTGACATTGGTTGATCAATGAGTGATCAGCAAGTGTTGATTATACACAACAGTTGGCACCACAATGTAGATAGAATACAAAGAGCTCAGGCTCAAAGTTCATACATGATTTATTTTATCACTTGGGAACTCCCCAAGAGACTTGCTGTGCATGCTGCATACTGGCACTACCATTGCAAGAATGGACAGAACCCAGAACATCCTCAAAAGAATGCCAATGTCACTTGAAAGGATCAGTCCATACAGTTAATAGACCAAGTTTGGGCAGTTCAACATCAGCACCAAAGAGTGGTACCCTGAGTAGGATCGAATGCATTGGACATTTGTGAGTGAATAGCTTTCTCACACAAAGACAAATTCCAAATATGTAGATTGGAGCAGTATATTACAATGGTCTAATCAACAATGGACTCTATATACTGTGCAAACAGTTCTAGTGAGTGATCATCTTCCATCTGCTCCACAATATCTGGGTTTGAATGATACTCGGATGAGATAATTCTCTCCACTTCACATGTATGATCATTCATACCATCAATGGGAGTGGGTCCCAGGTCCCCAGCAATACCACCTGACATACATCCTTCCATGTCGTGAATGCCAAGTTCAAGCACCTCCAAAAAGCCCAGATAGCTTTGAATCTGGGCAAGGCAGTGGAGATGAACTGCATTGACAGCTACACATTCCTGCCACCACCTCCACATTTCTAGAGCAAGGTGTGGGTCCAACTCAGTCAAATTTCGGATCATAGCTGATATCGTAATTTCTTCATTGTGGATAGCAGTGTACAACTGCTGAATTTCGACATTTAGCTACAGAATCTCCTCATGCACCTGCTGGAGCTTGAAAAATTTTGTTGTGGCCTCACAATAGACAGGTTTTGTCCAGTTGCTTGAATGTACATCCCCATGTGAGTGCTGCAATAGATTGAACTCCCTGAGAAAGCTGTAGTCAATGATATCTTTCCATGAAATCTTTGGTCATGGTGGATTGAGAGCCTGAGCCTGTGTGTTGTACCAAGTAATAGCAGTATGAATTGCTGCTGATCAGTGTTGCAGCACTTTGCTGATTTGATGTCGGAGCTTATATCCTGCAAGAACTAGTCAGAAAATGGATGATGGTAATAATAACTCAAACCACCTGTCCCTGATAAGGACATCTTTGACAGCTCAAAGAGGCGCATGACCACCAGGTGCTCGAGCTCATCAAGCACAGCATGGTATTTTCCAATGGAAGCTTCTTGCTTGTACCGTGTGTACTGCTCACTACTGACAGCCCAGCACTCCTCAATTTGGAGCTCAAGTTCCATATCACTTGCTTGGGTCTCTGCATTCTGTAACTTCACATAAACAGTGTCTGTGCACTTACAAGCATGGAAAATAGTAAGAAAAATTTGATCATTTGCCACACAGCTGTGAATGTTGTTGGTAGCCATACAAGCTAGCTCCCATTCACTCCTATAATGTGTAAGCTACATTAGATGCAAGGCAGAAGTAAGGTACTCACTGGCACTCTGCTAATTCATCCAACATGTCAATATACTGAATCTTCAGACACTCTTCACAAGGCGGTTCCTTGAGTCCTACATGATATGTCTTTTCAGCCTCATGGAATTGTTGAAAGTCATTGTCTGAGAGATCAAGCTCATTCCAGATGATCAAGAGTTCAGCCTCGAGAGTTTGCACCATTTTCAATGCTTCACAATAATGATTTCATAAGAAAGTACCTATGACATGTAAGAAACGATGAAATGGAATAGAAATGTTTCCAAGTACTCAATGCAGCATATTTGTCTGTATCCCAAAATGCAAAATGCTACTCTATTGCTTGATGTTGGTGGAACGAACTGGCATGTTGTGTATCTCATGTGAGCGCATTCGAGGCTGAGAACACATGTTCACAGCCTTCGCCTTCAGTGTGTCCAGTTCCATGGATGTACAACAGATGCCACTTCAATTGGCATTGACAGTTGTGGGCATGTCCATGGAAAGCACTAACCATTAAGGATAGGTTGAGAGCACAAGCCCGTGGTCTAAGTGCACTATTTGCAAGGGTTGTGGCAAAGGTGCAACCAATGTCATGAGCAACCCCATCATCAGCTCCATACACCAAGAGCAAGCGATCAACAATCACCAATGGATATTTTGCTCTGCATTTGCCCAGTAAGTAATGATATCAGTAGAGATCATGTACTCACAGTTCACCACTCTGAATCATATTGCATGTGACAAGCATGAAACGATGGTGACAGCAAGCAATGAATATGCCTGATTCATCAAAGACTTTGAACTTTTTTTTTGTTCTTCTGAACTGGCATTTCGCCAACACTCAATACAATGCATTGTGCTGGAATCAGGATCTTCAATATCCTCCCAGTTGTCCCTGTGTGAACGAGATCCAGACTAAAGACAGATTAACAAATGATATGTAATCAAGATGAGGTTATGTACCGCTCGTACCCTTACCTTATACTTGAAGCGTTCAACATCTTGCTGGCTAATCCAGTAGTCGGAGCGCAGCTCTCGTGAATCAACATGAGGTACACTTTGAACATGCAATGATGTCCACCATTTGAGGCTATTGTTACCATCAATGCTAGCAAGATAGGAGAATTTGAGGGGTGGTTTGTCATGACCTGTGTCAGCTCCAGTCCCATCTCCATTCATATTTCCTCTCCAACTCCTGTATATACCTCCAGACTCCGTTCCTGTTCCTGTTCCTGTTATTTACTATCTCCATTTAGTTAGTTCTACTCATAGACTTCACCTGTAGCTGTGTTCTCTATGTGAGCACAGCTCTGGAATTCTCCTACCTGGAAGCACAGCTCCAGAGTAGTTTCCCTTCTGACTCCATCTCAGTCATCTGCCTCAGTCATCCATAGTACATAGCCTCAGACTCCATACTATATATACTCTGTACTTGCCTCTTGTATAGTCCAGTCTGAATATCGACTATAGTCATCTTCTCCTATTCTCTCTTCAGTCTTCCTCCGTCAGATTCCATCTCTGGCATCTCCATCCTTCTCTGTCTGACCTCCAACCTCAGAGGACTGAGAGCATGCAAGGGTACAGCATGCCACCCTGCATCACTGAGACCAACGTCCTCAACACCTCTGGCCTTCTGGACCCCTCTTGTCCCTTTCGACCTTTCGTCCGCACCTCTGACTGACTAGAGCAGAGCAGAGAAGAACATGCTCTAACAGTATATTCAGACTGCCACTTGTGCACCTCTCGCATTCTCACTCGCATGACTCATCGCAGTTCTTACAGGATGAACTCCCAGACTCCTTACTCTTCCGGACAATGCCAGTCCCTCCTCTCTCGTGGCAGCCCATCCTGCACTTCTATAGATTCAGATGAGGAAGGATGATTTATCTCGTTCACCCGATGTTGCCCAGTCTCCATCCTAACGAATCCTGCACCTCCTAATGAGAGTGGGAGGAAATGGGGTAGCGGATAGCAGCACCACTATCCACTCTCACTTGGGGCGCAGCAATGAAGGGATGGTGTACAGTGTGAGACTTACTGTACTAGCAGAGTTTCAACTTGGTAGAGTATCAGTACCCAGATAGGGTACTGTGGTTGTGATAGATAAGATAGAGTTTGTGGGGTGATTGACCTCAGGAAGGTCAGAAGGGAAATGAAATCCTGAGTGAATTCCTTACAGCATTGAGTATATTACATGCCATTTATATATGTTACATAAAGCGGAGTTTGAACTTTAAAGATAAGTCATATGGAGTCAGATCAACTCATAGTGACTCATATCTAATCATGTGATCTGGGTGTGACTCACTCTGACTCTGTGTGTAG
>JBBPLV010000583.1:0-16826 GCA_038089975.1 Boletellus ananiceps | reverse complement strand
TTCCCCTTCACCGCACAAAAAACTCAGCAACACCCCGAGTTGCCGTTTGCATTTAACCGGTACGCCGTCTTCTTTGTTCCATTCATTGATCAGACCTTGGATCGCGGGGATACGTGGGGGTGGAACTTCCTCTTCGATGCAGTGGAGAGCAGTGTCTGCGGCTGATATCAGCGCTATCTGTTCGTGAAGTTTTTCCGTTTCTTCAGCACCCATCGACGATATACCACCGAGCGCAGAGACAACACACTCTCCGAGGTCGACAAGGTCGACCAACATGTCAACATCCATGAGTCCCCCGGATGTCTCGATGCGTTTCACATACGATCTGCCTAAACAATCGACTATGTTCTCCTTGTCGTCATGTCCATCCGGAATGAGTACCAAAGCTTCTTCGTTCAGTTCAATCGACTTGTCCAGATCGCGAGCGTTTGAACTGCGCTGAAAGCGCTCCCATAAGGCAACACCCAGCTTGTGTAGCATGTGCGGTTTGTCGAAGTATCCATATGGCGGTACATATTCACCATAGTCCAAGTCCCCGAGCAAGTAATCGACCTCAGATGCGTTCCTAGAGTCTACGGCTTGGTAGAATCTGCACGTGTGTAGGATGACATCCGCAGTTCGGCGGTCACGGTCGTTATCACTGGAAATATCCACCAGAAGATCCATAATTTGCTCCGCGGTAGATTCCTCGTACTTTTGCCCAAGACGAGACAGGAAGGCCTGAGCAAGGAGCAATAAAGTTGCTGGTCGATCTGGATGGCCAGGGCCACGCAACTTAAGCGTACGTTCATACAGTTCAATGGGCGCGCTGATCTCTGAGTATATACCGCGAGTCTGACATCTGATCAACTTCAAAGTAGCAAGGTTGAAGAACGCGATGGCATGCCAAGCGGAGTCAGAAAGGCATCGTAGAGTATCCTCGAAAATATTGTGGGCACGCTCGAGATGTTCCTCCTTGGGATCATCACAATAAGAGTCGAGAGCTTCGAACCCAAGATTGGTCTTCTCCACAAACTCCAGTTTTTCCTACAAACAATATTGCATGAAGTGACATGAGAGATGTGTACACGTAATCTTACTTCACGACTTGAAAGGGTTTCAAAATGTGAAAAATGTCGGCTGAGGGTGATTGAGAGCGAAGCACGAGATCCAGCTTCTCCAACAGAGAGACCGATCACTTGACCGCATTTAGCTACAGGACGCTAGTGCTTCAGTATGAACTTACCGTGAATACCACCAGAGAAATCCTTGGTGTCGATCGTCTGCTTCGTGGAAATTTCTCGGATTCCCAACGTTGAACCTATCTGGAATGCACCACAAACCGCAACATTGACGGATAAATTAGAAGGCCTTGAAGTCGTAAGCATGAGCTAAGAGAAATAAACGAAGGAGCTCATACAGGGTAATTTCATCGTCCCATTCGACAACACTTGCGTGTGACTTATTCCGTGTTTTCCTTATTGTGGGCCCAAACTGGATAAGAATGCAAACACCGGCATACATGCGGTCGATGTCGGCACTTTCCAATCGCATACCTACAGGAGATCAGGATGTCCAAACAGTTAATAAGGGCCAGCGTGATACGCACTTTTAATGGCAAGCCGCGGAGTGTTGCCCTCTGAAGGCGACGGAGGATCGCGAGTTGGCTCATGCCCACTGGTGCTGTCCTCCTTGCTAAATCGATCTGGTTAACGAGTCAAGAGTTTGTGAAAGAGAACTCACGGATTATCTCGTAGATAAACAGCATCTAGGAAAGGTCAACAACATGAATCATAGTAAAAAAAAGGCCCACTATTGTTAGAGTCAGACTCCCACATGCGCTTTTTCACCATAAACTTCCGGATTTTGTCTTCATGCAACAGGTCTGCACGCGGCAATCCCTGCACGCGTGTCAATCAAACGAACGGATGCAAGACGTAGTACAGCACCTCTTCAACCATCTCTTCAACCATCTTGATCCAGTCCTTATCGTGCGTGATTGCTAACCGTGCCCTATGATTCTGGCCCAAGATTCAGTGCGGTATGTGTTTCAGCGTTCACTGTACAAACCTTTTCCAGGAGGATACGGTTGATTATATCCAGGGGATGATAAGGCTGAACACTTGTTTGGTCCATCCACATACAACGTTCCGAGCGATGGTACGGACCTGAGAGAAATCCAGAGGCAGAGGGAGGATGTTCTGCACGGCTGACACGATTCACATAAATAAAAGTCCTTGTTATATGAGAACACGACTCACATATCTGAGCCAGCCCCAGAGTCGAACACAGATAGGCGAGGATACGGAAAAACCACCTATTGGCCGACTCCAACCGCTCGACTATTTCGTGCCGACGCTTTTGCATCTTGAAGCCTTCTATGAGGATAGTTTGGTTGAGAAGGTCGTTCCTTTCAGGGCTCTCTGCATGATACACGGTGGTTTCATACTGCCAGTCGTACTTCATGTCCACGAGAGCATCGGGATTGTGAGGTAGTCGGTAGAGGGAGATTTTTTGACCAGGTGATCCGTCAACGAATGACCCCAGTGTCCAAGATTTTGACTTATACGCGGCGGTAACCAGATACAGGGTGCATTGGCCAGTATATTTGCACCATTGCAGTCCCCATCTCATAGCATGCTCCCGAAGTTTGTCTAATTGCTTGTCATCGATTCCGAATCGGGAAGCACCGTCTGGGAGAACAAGTATAGCAGCATCACCAGAGGTCGTGTTAAACATGTAATTTGTCCTTAGGATGTGAGTCAATAGGGTTCGTGGCATGTTTATAGAAGTGAAGTACATGGCCCCCTCCAAAATCCGTTTAACGCCTGCCACGAGCATGTCCCCGGGATAAAATCCCAACTCGCCAGCTGGGAGATCGAGGGTAAACCCATTACATTTCTCTAGGGGGAAAGTTATGTTGAAACACCAGATGAATTGACCGTCAGGGCGGATATAACCGACATCACCGACCCGAAGGCCATCCTCTGGAGACGACCCAGTCGAATTAGGTTTGCGCAAAGGGTAGCCCGGACACTTTATGCGTAGCAGGTGGGATGCATAGTGCTCCTGCAGGTGACCCCAGGGCATCTCGTGGAGCGAGTACTACTGTGTTGAAACGTTGATGGAGCATGTCCCACAGCACCCAGAGTTTCGGCGTTGCAATCACGCAACAATCACGTGGTCAGACCACGTTCAGAGTCCGACCCGGAGAGGATGTTTGTAGTCCGCGACCAAAACCTGGCCTCACGCTTTTGTGCCTCGGACATGCCACCGCCGTCTCCAGTTGACCAAGCACACAGATTGCACAGCTCAGCACGAGCTACGCGGTGAGCACTCAGGCTGCCCTTTCTTTTCGTCGTCCGCTCGTCCCGCCTTCTCTTCTGATAATTGTCTCTTTTCTCACCCCTGCACCCGTGCGTTCCTTACACTGGAGTCGAAGGGCATCGGGGGGAGAGGCTTACTCGAATAACGGCGACCGAGGGTGGTACGATGTTTTCTGATTTGTTGAACAAGACCACGTTCGTGAGCAGACCTATGATCGTAATCTAGAATGACCGCGAACTAGGGTGCAACGTTAACTTTCATACTTGGCGTCTCCAGCGATGAGACTCGAGGCATTCTGGGAGCACACGAAGGATCGGACGCGCAACCGGCCCCTCTTACAGCACGGGGGGGGTTGGTGTAAACGTCTTATCTGCCGTAACCTTCGGGAAGAATATCAGAACACATTGTAGACACCAATAAGACAGAGATATAGGTGCGCTCGATGGGGGGTTTGGGCCTGCACAACCAAGACTGGTGTGTTGCTGTGGCCGACTGCCTGCGGAGTTTGCATAGCGCGGGTCGTCAACTCCCTGGCGTTCATGGAATCAACCATCACCCAGTTGGATTTCTGTGCCTCGGACTATCTGCGAATGAGGAACCGAAGACTCAAGTACTCAGGTGGCAGACATGGTGGCGGCGACGGACCGTGTGGGAATTCTGAGTAATCTTGGCTGTGATCACCCTCACATCGATCTCCGGGATGCAAAGATGCAGTTGAGATCTCCCGCTCACCTCTCCGTCCACCAAGCTGTCGACAATGCGGAATGCGTCGTTGGGGACTGGGCCCAGATATTCTTGATTAACGGACTGGAGGGAGATGAACATCGGGGCGGACGCGAACGGCTAGAAGATTGCGAGGAAGCGTGGAGAATACCATGGACTCGGGGGTCTGTCAGCATAAATGACGCGGACAGAACCAAGCTATCGTCGTTCTCATGTCGATCGCAGTTCCCGAGAGGAAGTTGAGATGATGGGGTTTGAACCAATGGGCCCGATTTGCGGGGAGAGGATACCAATCTAATCCTTCTCTTCTCATGTTGCTCTACTCGCTCCTCCAATGACGAATACCCTTTCGTGGGTACACTCGAATAATATTCGCTATTGGACAGAGCGGAGGCTATGGGAGCAGTGAGATAAGACTGAACATAGTCCGGGTGACGACTCTGTTTCAACGAATTCTTAGAAACGGGATATTTTCATTCGCGGAAGATCCCCTACAAGACAAGCGGGCGAGAAGATGGGATTGCCCCTCGTTATAGGGACCTGGGCGTTGAGCGCCTGTGCCCTTGATCATGTCAAAGCGTATTTCCCCATACTCGTCCCCCATCAATTGCGACTCACGGTTGCAGACAATGTTATGAGGAGAGTGAACCATCAAAATTATCGGAGATGAAAGGGAAACATCTGGCAGCCGGGCACAACACTATGAACGACCATCAAGCCCTGAACTCGGAATTCTTGTAAACTAAGAGCACACCTCGTTGTCATAGTTACCTGACTTGTCAGCTACACCACCCAACGATGCAGACACCTTTCCCGAAGACAAACCCATCTCACCTGGGGCGGGTTGAGACTGCGCAGATGACAAAGCTGCAGTATCGATAGAGCCAATTGTCGTTATCAGGTACTTCCGGGTGAGATTCACTACCGGACACATGGATAGGAGTTGGGGTGCTGGTGGAGAAGCTCAGGTCAGGGTTAGGATTGCTCCTCTGCTGTCCCAGGTTCTCAGAGGCGGACGTAGATGTAATAGTCCCAGCTTCGTTCGGGGGGGAAGGGCCCTCCGTGACAGAGGGGAGTAAAGTCAAGGGATCGTCCGTATTATCGGTGTACCTCCTGGCACCTGTCCTCCGTTGACTCCTGCTCATAACTGGAGACGTTCCCATGGTGGACAATCACCGGAACAACTGAGGATGGGGAGGGAGTATCAGGCGGACGAGTATCGCTAAGTTCACACCGTACTCATACACGACCATGAATCCTAGCGTCGGGGCCCTTGGTCTTTTACTTACCCCGCGACCGGAATCGCTAAACATACCGTCCCGCTCAATAAACGAGCTGGATGCTGTGGTCGGTCCTGCTTGAGGTGGTTGAATGCTAGTGAGGAAGTCCTGAAGAGCCTGTGGCGTCGGGTAAGGCCGGAGAAAGTCTTCGAGTGACAAGACGACGTCCTCCGCAGGAAGCCTCTTGTTCAAATCACACGCTATAGTATTTTGACTCGATGGTAATGCAAGCCCATATACATGATGATATCTGGTTCCGAGCAAGAATGTCATTATGGAGAACATTTATTTCGTGGGATGAATGGCAAAACTCCGGTGCGTCAACCTCGAGATCAAGAGGGGTACAGTCAGCGATCCCGAATATGAGATGTATTCGGTGGGGCTCTGCAAAGCCAAGTGCTTATCGTGGCAAATAAATCAGTGGGACACGCGGTTAAGCTTTATGCTCAAAGCACATTTTCGTGTTGGGATGTGGTGGTAGAAAGCTTAGTGAGTTTATTTTTCCTCATCCTTTTCCTGGCCGCTCATGGAAAGCTTGCTGTAGGTGGGGCAGTGAATTATGGTGGGCGTCAGGGATTGAAGAACTATTCAAAACGGTGGGGGGTAGTCTCGCATTGAATTTAGCTTCGAAAGGGAGACATGATAAAAACGAGGGCAGATGATGACGGAAGACAACCAAGGGGCCACATGCATTATAGTCGCGTATTGCAGAGACGTCCATACCTGACAAATTTCGGCAGGGCTCAAAAACGGCTGGATAAAAAGACGCCAAATCAAAACCACTACTTTACCGTCATCAGCTTACGAGTTGCCTCTATGCCTTCGATCTAAAGCGATCGTCAGCACGCCCCTGGCTTCTCGAGAGAGTGCAACTCGCCTTCCAGTTGTGAGAACTCGCCGTCCGAATGTATCCGTCCAATGCCTCGTCGAGGGTGTATGTCCTGCGTCCCGATGGAAGTAGATTTTCGTGAGTCGGGCATGCCAACAGGACTCACCTATCCCAGTCGTTGTCCAGTCGAACAGGGGTGGACGACATAGCTAGCTTGATTTGTAATAATACCTCTGACATACTAGTTTTAAAACAAGTCAGTGCGATCGCCTGCAGGTCCACTCTGACCTACCGATAGCTCGGCAGCCAACCTAGCACCGAATTCTCAGTATAATCGCGAGCAGGACAGAGTGTACCAAACACACCATCCAAGGTGAGTAATTCCATACAGATGGAACCACCTAAGGAAAGGTAGTTGATGCAGGCTGATGTTCCAAGTCGAACGGCATCCTACCCTCTGTGACACAGCCACTACCCTGTGCACGCGTCAGATCAAACACGACGAGCACCCGACTTCTTACCTCCAACGGGAAAAAACGAGGACGAATCACGCGCAAAAATGGCGGGGACTGCGGGTAGCTCGCTGGAAACCGAACCTCCATTGAAATCGAGGTAATACCCCTGTGTGCGCACGTGATCAAGCTTGTATCACGACGCAGTAACATCATTTCGAGGGACGTACTTGGATTCCATGTCTTTTGCGATCGGGAATTCCGGGTCGAAGGAGTGGAGCTCTACCATCCATCGAGGCAGATCGTTTTCGTTGTGCTGGGGGGAAAGATACCACCCCAACGTCGCCAAGTCGTTTCTCTCGCGTGCAGTGTCTTGTTCTTGTGCCATTGCCTGGAACTCTTTTTGCAGCGTCACAGAGGATGCATACGAAGAATCCATCGGAAGTGGAAGCAACACCATTGCATTCCGCCGGGTCCAGTTGCTGTTCGGTTCCCATACTCCATTAGGGTGCAGTGGCATCTGTCTTGGGTCGAGTTCATCGCTCATATCTCTCGGATTTGTTACAGAGTTGGAAGTCTCCCCCGTGGGTCCATTGAGTATGAGACGGTCCTCAGGTTCGAATAAAGTTGCCTTTCGCCCCGATATACAACGCCTGACGAGTCCATCGAGGTGGCGCGACGGTCGAGGAATATCAATTGGTGTCGACTTGAACCTCGTTGACCGGTTCTCCCTTTGCACTATGTAATCCTCGGCTTGGGGTTCCTCTGCTTTGATATCCGCCTTGTTGGAGCTCGCGCGTGTCGTGGTTCGAACGAGCAGATAGCGGCTGTTTGCACAATGCGTCAGCTTCACGGAAGAGACAGGGCGGGACGCCCGAGAACGCGATGAGCTGACCACATGATCCAGTCCATCCTGTTCACGACGAAGAATGGCTGTTGCTTGTACACGAACCCGTCCTGGCGGTTGACGATCTCCACGAGCGCACAGCACGCCGCGGGCTTCATCCTGCTGTTCTTCCACACCGTCGAACTAGATCGCGCATATTGGTCCAGGGAGATCGAGGCATCCTGAGAAAAATAGACACCTGTTGGACGGAGTTCTCTCTGTGGGCCCTCTGGAGTGGGCTCAGTACATACCATCCCCGTGGCTTCGTCCATGCAAGACATCTTTGAACCACAGCCCATGTCGAATGATCTATCGGAGGAGTCACGACGCATAAAATTATGCTGCTAAAAATAACAGTACCGAGTGCCAGTTCCTGAGCGGAGAACCATGGAACGCCTAAAACGATCCCTCGTCAGCGAATGTCGACGATGACAACATTTTTTTCCATTCACAAAAATGGTTGGATGGCTCTTTTTGCTAGACAGGGCACTCGAAAACTTGCTTTCCTTGTCCGGCGCACCGAACAAGAAACGGAACTGTCGGTAGTTGTCTGACGGTTATTCCCGATATGAATGCGAGCTGTCCAGTTCGGAACGTCTACTGGAGCTCACCCAAGTTCGTAAGCCGGTCTTCCGGCTTCGTCAACTCTTGGATGTGTGCTGTACAAGAGGCGACACACCTAGCGTTACCGTTAACCATGCTCCCTGGAGTCGGAAAGAACGCCTTCACACCCACCACCTCAACACGGACCACGCTGCGGGCAGAACGTTGGGATCGATATCTCTGAGCCGTGCTCGCACATTCCCAGCAGCAAACTGGCGCTGCAAATACGTTTTCATTCTTTGGATCTACCCCCGGTCAATGAGCATGAAACCGCAGAGTACAACTGAATTGGCACTGGGTACGTGAACTACGTCCCGTCGACGAGGCACTCACAGAGGGCAACGATTGCAGCAGGTGTGCAATCACTTGTCTCATCTGGTAGAATAGCGAGGGATGTCAGCGTGGGGTTCAAGTCGGGTCAGGTCCGTTGGGCCCACGCACATCTTGCAAACTCAACGAGTCGAACTCGCATAGACCGTCGTCATCGACCTGAACGTCAGTGACGCTTGCGGGCCTTCTGACGCGCAGGCCCATGCCACGGGGTAGTGGTTCTTCCAGCACACCTTCGGCCGCCGCAACGTACGCAAGCGATGCAAGAAGATCCACCACACTCGTGTTGGTAATTATTTCATACTTTTGTTTTTCGTGCGGTAAGAACATGCACAAATCCATATTCAGGGACGCTACACGTACCTCGATAGAGGGACCCAGATTCAATGCATAATACTGGAGTACACAAAGGTCGGAAGAACAGACATATGGTCGAAGGATGTCGTTTGTCCGAAGTTTCTTATAACAAGCGACGCAGTGATGCGTTGAGAGCTACCAATCACGACCCGTCAATACGAGGCGTGAGTCTGAGTAAAGGAGGAAGCCCGAGACGTACTGCGAGTCGGCGCAACAGAAAGACGAATGAGACCTTCAATATGTTCAGTTCGGAACCGCAGGCGTTTACAGGGTCGTCTGGAAGGCTGTTCGGCTCTGACAGTTTTTCTTCGTCTGACTCTGCTCGTCCCAACACCTTGGGTACGTCGTCAGTGCCTAGAGATCCCGCCAAATATCTAGATGGCTAGAAAGTACCTCTCTTTTTTGTTGGAATATAATCACAGGGTCTTCTTGTGTTGTTTCTGTTTGCCGCAGGAGCTCTTCAGTACCAGCCCAACCGAGATTGAACCTCCGTCGAAGCGGCAACAACGAAAGTAGTTGTTTATCTAGCAATGACTCGAGGGTAAAGCTTAAACTCATCCGCCTGAACACGCCTTGAAACACGAGATAAAATAATGAGCCCACCCTCTGATTGGGGGTATCGAGGCATTACCCACCTGTGTCTGGATTATCCGCAAGGGCCATCATATCTAATTCCAACAAACGGTCACTTTGCCATTCGGCATCATTCCCGACATTTTGAAGAAAAAACTCGCGAAAAGCAGAAATGGCATGATTCCTGGATGGCTTGTAGTGCTGCGTAAACCCGACTTTAAATTTGAGACTTGATCCAGCGTGAACGAAATCCGGAGCAAGTGTGCCATCCTGACACAGGACGGGGTAGAAGCCATTAAATCCTGATATCAAGAGTGTCAAATATAACCCCGGTTCCAAGAAACGTCGATCCCAAGCAAGCAATGCATGTGGAGAGACGTGTTGAAAGAGATCCGGGGTCTGGATGGATACAGATAGGATGAAGTGGTCCCTTTCCGTCCACAGAATCCCCGGATTATATCCAGCAGCTTTCACTTCGACGAAGTCCCTGCGGGCTATCGTGAACAAGGATTGGGTAACGTCAGAAGTGCATACTTCATAACGTGACTGAGCGATAACAGGGGCATCCTTTGGCGGACCGACTGGTCGAAAATCTCGTCATGTATCACGAAACCAACTTCATTGTAAATCACGCTTGCGTCCTCGTCTTCGTAGTTACCATCGCGAGACAGAGCTTCCACAAAGAACTTGACCACTTCCCGCAGAGAACGGCCAGCGTTCGTCTGCAATTTTTCAATGATCCGAACGATACTAGATTCCACAACTCCTGCACCTTCGGAGTATCCGAAATAAGTGTGCTTTCTAGGATAATGAGATGAATCTGGGTCGTAATCAAACTCATTTTGGTCATAGTTATCATACAGAACACTTGCCAGACACGAGCAGGATGATCGTTTGTGTCCTTCCTCCATCAGCGTTAATGAAGACAATCTCTAAGGACGCTTCTTCGTCACCAGGCTTCACGTCTGAGAGCGGTAAGTATCAATCATTCCGATTCAGTCACATGGAAAACATACTCTTTACGGACCACTTTCCCGAGTGAGGAATCAATTCCGGGTGAGCACTCAGCTCGGATATATCTACCATCAACTTTTTATGGCCCTCCACACCTCTTGGATTCTGTTTCCTTGAAATAGGGCGTCCATAGTCATCCAGGCTTGAAACAGATGTAGACGGGTTATTGGTGATAGACGGCGCTTGGCACATGGATGGCACTCGTGGTGAAACTTGAAACGCGTCTTCTGAGTCTCCCTAGAATCCATCACGTGCCTAATTGATATGCAACCACGTTCTTGTGGCGTTGGACCCCCCTGTAGTACTAGACCTTTCCTTTCACGTTGGAGAGGTGTGAGCCTGGAGAGGCCCCGACGAGAGCAGGACCGACACGGAGTGGGTGAGGTGGTGGACAAAGGACAAGGCTACCTGCTGCCAGTGGACACGACGACTACCTACGAAGTCTGAATCCAGCCACTGCGCCAGGACCCCTGGCACCTTTCAGAGGGAGGTCTGGCACGCAGCGAGACGGGTGCACACCCAAACTCACTGTCACACGGGCGTTTCCGCAATTCAAGCTCCGCACAACGTGCCGCCCGTGGCACAGCTCACCCAGATGGGACCCAAACCAACCAAGACAAACTTTGATCCAAACCGGCGGAAGCCTTGGCTTTCTGGCGATTTTTGCACAAACGACTCGACTTTCCTGGCATGGTCTCGATGTGGCTGTCTAACCCGCTAAGTTAGCAATCTTGGGATCTGCGGAGATAATCCATTCGCCATGTCGGAGCCAGCGGTGAAGACTGGGATTAGTGGCGCGGCCGAAGTCGCATGTGTGCTATCTCCGCAGGTAGCTCAGCCGAGCACATCAGGAGTTGCCGCCTGATAAATCCAGCCATGTCATAAGGACAAGGCGCAGAGACCCATCTCTCCTTGCCCTCAGCGCTTAGCCATGACATTGGCGAAGTTTTATTCCATCGCCCCTTCTCCGGGCCGCACATTTGCGAATCAGAATTCCCTGCCAAAATTGCCCGTTCCTCCTCTCGAGGACACCTGCAAGCGGTATCTAACTGCCCTTCGTGGCTTGCAAGACGATGAAGAACACGCAGCTACTACCCGTGCCGTTCAGAGCTTCCTTCAGGGAGACGGTCCAGTTCTTCAGGAGCACCTCAAGCAGTGGGCTGCAGATAAAGCAAGGTACGCACACTCTGCTTGATCGTGTCTAGAAATAGCTCCGACATCGAGTTCCGTGGGCCCTTCGATTCCGCAGCTATATCGAGGATTTTTGGTGCGAGATCTCGTCTCATCTTCCGATTCCTCCTGCTGACTAACTGGTCGCAACGGGCATCCCACACAGGTACGAGAGTTACTTGTCGCATAGCGACCCTGTGGTGCTCGCGCTCAACCCCTTCTTTGTGCTCGAGTACGCTTAACTTCTCCTGGGATTGTTTGTCGAACTTGATGTCACTTTCTAAGGAATGATCCCACCCCCGACCGAGGATCCCAACTTCCGCGTGCTTCTGCTCTTATAATATCTTCTCTTGGGTTTATACATGCTCTTCGTGCCGGATTACTTGATCCCGATGTCGTCCGTGGGCGTCCACTCGACATGGATCAATATACAAGATTGTTCGGGACCGCGCGGATCCCAACACAGGTGCGGATTTCCGCCGATCGGTCACGCATGGATATTATTGATCGTGCGGGAGTAGAGGGGGTGCAAGATGGTCACGAACGCGGGTGCGCATCATATCGTCGTTCTCAGGCGAGGCCAATTTTGTGCGTGGTAATTTCTCCTCCACGCCGTGGTTCTAACAACATCTCGTCCACTCAGATTGGTTCGATGTGCTCGATGACGATAATCGGCCTCTGTTGACTGAACGTGAGGTACTTCGGAACCTCCAGGCCATCGTGCAGGATGCGGACAAGACCCCCATTACCGACGTTCGTCAACCATCAGTCTACTCACCACCTTTTGTGCATTCTGAACAGTATTCAGGTCGCCCGTTCGTCTATCGGAGTACTAACCACCGAAAACCGAAAGACCTGGTCTCAGTTGCGCCAAGCGCTTACGGAGGACCGAACAAACGCTGCTAACTTGAGGCTCATCGACGATGCGTTGTTTGTTGTCTGCCTCGACGATGCTGCACCTGGTCGTGAAGGTGTTGAGAACCAGCGCAACATTGGAGATCCAAATGGAGAAGACCTGGCGGCGCTCTGCTCCAACTTCTTGTGTGGAACGTACGATCTTCGCGAGGGTGTTCAAGTAGGAACATGTACCAACAGGTGGTATGATAAGGTTTGGGTTGTGTGCTGTGACATCGGCCGATGACTGAGTCGTTATCGTATGGGAACAGCTTCAGATCATCGTTTGCGCCGACGGTGCTGCCGGGATCAATTTTGAACACACCGGCGTAGACGGTCACACTGTCCTCAGGTACTTTCTCAGCGTTGTACCCTTTTTTCGTACTCACAGGTATCTGCACATTGTCAGATTCGCGGCCGACGTATTCACAGAGGGTCTCATGCTCTTAGCTCGCTCCATCAACCCTTCTGCGCCCACACTATTTCATGCTCCTCTCTCCCCTCATGCAAGATCGTACAAGCCTCCGAAAAACAATCTAGGGGGCCATGGCCGTATTTCATCCATCACTGATGACACCTCTCCCTTGGAGAAATACGACACGAGCCCCGCCAAGCTCATTTGGTCACTTACGCCACAGATCCGAGTTGGAATTCGATTTGCAGAGACTAGGCTAAGCGACTTGATTTGTCAAAACGACTGCCAAGCTTTAGAATTCAAGGGGTATGGAAAGAACTTTATCACCAGTCACGGATTCAGCCCGGATGCATTTGTTCAAATGGCCTTCCAGGCAGCGTATTTCGGTCTTTATGGTAACTCGAACACTCCAATGATGTAAACGGGCTGACCAGGTCACTGTTAGGAAGGACCGAGTGTACATACGAATCTGCAATGACAAAGCCATTTCTGCACGGGCGTACCGAAGCGATTCGGACCGTGCAGACGGAGAGCGTGGAGTTCACCAAGGTTGGCGATTTCCTCAGACCCCAGGCACCGAATTTGTTTCCAACGTTTTTTCCAGACATTTTTCTCTGAAGCATCCAACGAACAAAAGGTTGTCGCCTTGCGCAGAGCATGTGAGCGCCACGTGGCACTAACGAAGGAGTGCAGCCAAGGTCTGGGACAAGATAGGTCAGTCCAGAAAAGACCATCCCAGACTTAGAGGTACTAACCCTCGAAATAGACACCTCTATGCCTTGCATTGCCTCTACCAACGCCAGCTGAGTGGGAACCTTGATCCCCTCCCTGACGATCCGGTTCCGAGCACCTCGACGCAGGTAGTGGCACTTCCACCCATATTCG
Source organism: Boletellus ananiceps (assembly GCA_038089975.1). Classification (NCBI taxonomy): domain Eukaryota; kingdom Fungi; phylum Basidiomycota; class Agaricomycetes; order Boletales; family Boletaceae; genus Boletellus; species Boletellus ananiceps. Next base: position 3,109 of record JBBPLV010000583.1, on the reverse strand, counting down.
CAGATCCTGGATGGAATCTGCTTGGCACCTCCATTATCTCGACGTCCAACTGCGGAAATCCGGCGTTGCGCCTTTTCGGCTTTGGCCCGGTTGCTGCGGACGGGTACGGCATTGGATACATTATCAAGGAGAATGGGATAAGCATGTGGGTATATTTACGAGCGTCCGCACTATCTCTAATTGGCATGCGCAGTGTGGCATCATCAAAGCATCTCCAGACAAGGCGGTACTTGGATACGCTGCAGAGTTACCTATTGGAAATACAGCGCATCCTCGTCCAGCTCTACTTGTCTGCGAACGAACGACCCACGCCGTTCGTTGATCATTCCGGTGTTCTTCGTGACTCCAAAACGGGACGGCCTATCAATGGTCAGAGTCACTCGGAGGACGACGTGAGCGATGGTCTCGAGGACACGATGAGTCAGGCGTTCCCTCGTGTGACATCCGGGCTTATCAGCTGATCAGTGTGGGACACAGCGGGATATTCCTTCTTTGACAGCGGTGATGTGGAGTTACTCGGAGGCAGGAAGAAGAGCCCCTACGCAAATATAGGCGAGTTTCGCCCCGCCTTAAAGGTCGATTTTGGCTGATTGGAGACTTTAGGAAAAGTGATTCCTCTGTCTGAATACTGAGGACGTGCTTTCTTCGCATAACTGCCATGACGAATGTACGGAGGGAGAGCGGCGTGTTTCGAGACGGGCTAGCGTGTGACGAAGTGATGTCGCAAGTTAGTCAGCGATGGCATCATGTACAATATATAAGCGGCACAAGATGGCCAGATAACGGCGTACGCCTTCTTCCATCACCATGGCCCAACCACCCCACACTCTTCCTGACCTTCCGTACGCCTACAATGCGCTCGAGCCCTACATCTCAGAGAAAATCACGAGGCTCCACCACGACAAGCACCACAAGGCATACGTGGACGCCCTCAACGATGCTGAGGCGAGCTACATTTCAAAACCCACCGTCAAAGAACGCATCGCGCTTCAAGCTGCTATCCGCTTCAATGGCGGTGGTAAGTCGCTTCTCCACATCAATCCCGCTATCATTATCGGGATCAAGATCAATCAAGCTGGCCGCCGGTTACTTACACCCTTCGCCCTGACCGTTAGGTCACATCAACCATTCCCTCTTCTGGCCTATCCTGGCGCCCACCAACGGTGGGGGTGGCGACGTGAACAAAGCGCCGTTGTTAAAGCGAGCCATTGAAGAGACCTTTGGCTCTTTCGACAAGTTCAGAGATGAGTTCAACAATATCTCGAAGGGGATCCAAGGTTCCGGTTGGGGCTGGCTTGTGTGTTTCTCTTTTCCTGTCCTCGGTTCGACGTTGATGGCAACGCTATTTCTTCCCCTCTTTGTGTGTTGGATGATGGGTTGTTGTAGGGCTACAACGCTAAGAACAGAGTACTCGAGATCGTGACGACGCCGAACCAGGATCCGTTGTTGTCACACACCCCCATCATCGGTGTCGACACTTGGGAGCATGCATACTACCTGGATTACGAGAACAGGAGGCCCGATGTGAGTCTTCTTTTCCGCGGGAACGTGCACATGACGACGTGGCCTCATTGCATGCCCACCAGTATCTCAAAGCTATTTGGAACATCATCAACTTCGCAGAGGCTGAAGCCAGGTTCGTGAAAGCAGGTGGTGGCGGTAAGTTGTGAACGCATGCTGGAGACGGGTATTGCGAATGGGTGTCGTGTAAACTTATGATTTTGCGATGACAAAACGTCGGTTGTATTCTCTGTAGGATGGTATGTGATGATTGTTGGCTTTCACTGATGATCGATAAGTGATGGTCCTTGAAATCGCTCGCATCAGCTGGGCATATAAAACACGGCTTTCGTCACATTATGAAGGCAGGACGTTCAGATGTGAGCTGCTCAATAGCATAAAGCGGAGAGTCCTCATCGTCAAGTCCATATACTGATGGACTGTGATTATAGCCAACGTGTTTATCAGGAAGTTGACTTACTTGAGACACAGGCTATAGCGACCACCTCGAACCCCCGGATCCGAAACTTGAGCGTGAGACTGAAATGGGTCGGGCCTATGAAAGCCCAGTACTTACTTCGTCGGGCTGCGGCGGTGTAGGAAGGGGGTAGGGACGGGGCTAGCGATATACGCGGCTAACGAGGACTCTGGATAAACAGCCGGGTGGCGTCGCTCACTGAAAGACATTCGATGGACCGGGACCGGTGACCAAACACAGATTTAGGCACTGATGGCTGTGCCACCGTTCGCTTGAAACTTGGCTTGGACTTCCCTCGGAAGAGGGCGTTTTCTGGCATGTTCAAGATTTTCGCCTGCGTTACTGGCTCGCAAACCCGCGCTCACTCAATTTTCACGCTAAAGCCCATTAAGAAACGCACACAATGTAGGAAATATCTTTCGATGTAGACTCAGATTCGTCGATGGATGTTCGAAGCTAGCAGTGAACTTAAAATCCACCCAGGCATCGGATCCAGATATTTCACGGTGCTCGCCATTGAAAGTTCCGCGGACGATACATGCGCGGCTGTCGTAACGTCTTCGCGGCAGGTTCTTTCCGATGTGGTCGTCAAACAACATGACTTGTAGGTCTCTGTGTTCGTGTTCGGGGTTCGTAATTGCCTCACCTGTTCGCAGGCATGAAAAATCTGGTGGTATTCATCCCATAGTGGCGATTGAAGGGCACCAGCGCAACATGGTGAGCACGTACATACTAGCGTGCGACGCATCTGAGTATATTGTGGTTCATTCATGCAGCCCATTGCCGTTCAGAGAGCGCTCAAGGAATCGGGCATGACGATGCAACACATCGATGGCGTCGCCTTCACGAGAGGGCCTGGTGAGCTCAGACTGGCGAACTCCACATTGTAATAACAGACGAAATTAGGCATTGGTGGTTGTCTCAGCGTCGGATCGAACGCCGCTAAAACGCTTGCTGCCGCGCTTGGTAAGCCGCTCGTCGGGGTGCACCATATGGTGAGGTCTCGTTGATGTGAATGATGAGATGCACCCTCTCATCATGTTTTCATATTCCTCAGCAAGCGCACGCACTAACGCCGCTGCTCACCTCGCCCGCGGACGAGTGCCCTCAGTTTCCGTTCCTGACGTTGTT
>JBBPLV010000582.1:0-16838 GCA_038089975.1 Boletellus ananiceps | reverse complement strand
ACGCGGCCGCGCTCGCCTTGGGTGTTTCTTGAGCGGGCGGTCCGAGCTGAGCTGGCGTCTCCAGGTGGGGTTGCTCGTCCTCGTCGTCCGAACCGAACGCTTCATCGAGCTCGCGATCTGCTTCCCGTGTGGGCTGCTGCGTTGGCAGTGGTGCGTAGCCGGCTGGCATCTCGAGTTGGGGGCTCCAATGGCCTGCGTTGTCCTGGTAAACAAGTAAAACGAGGGTGACTGAGAAGTGGAACTAGCCGGCGCCACCACAGCCAACACGATCGCGTGACTGCGTACCGAACCACAACGTTCGTAACCGCGGCGCAGCACGTCCCAGATGGCACTCATCGCCATCACGTTTTGGCCTATGACTTGCTGTACCAGTCCGGACTCCACCTCGTTCACAGACAGGCGGGCAGGCCAAGACACAGTGCTTGTTCGCCGATCTTGGCGAACCTCAAATTTTGCGCACAGACATCTCAGTACCGTCAATGTGGCAGATGCCGGTGCTTGGCAGGATTTACTGCTGGCAAAGTTGGAACGATCACGTAGCCATGTTCGAAAAGTTGCCATTGGTGTGTTCCCTTCACACCGCGGCCTCATTAATCAAAGCATAGGTTCTTGCGGATGCAGGTTTCCTTGTCCAGCATCGGCCAATGTGTGGGGCCAGCTCACCACTGCTGATCTCTGAGCACTTTCTGTGTTGTATAATAATGGTCGAGGACCAAGTGCCGCGAATGAGGCCATCGCCTGGGAGCCGGACTTTCAACGGGCGGTCACAAGATTGGAATTCGGATAGCTACAACTCCAGCATCCGCTTGAAGCATTGCCATGCTGCGAAGCTGATGCCAGTCATTGGTACGATCTTCAGATAACCTATGCTGAGACCGACAAAGAAGCCCCGCCACCCTCCAGACGCATATACAGTCCTGATTGTCTCCCCCCAGCCTAACCATCGGTCTGGACGCGTCAAACCACCTACTTGCATGCGTCGTCGAACGACTTCGAAGGGGTAGGATGCAGTCTGTGATATGACCCCAGACACTGCACCAATGGCGAGATCTGCGGCGACGCTTGGCCGTTGAGCCTTGCCACCCACAACAGGGTAGAAATGGGCACGACAGAAATCCCACACGAGGAACCCGGTCCCTGCGTAAGGAATAATTCCAACCATGGTGACAGTGAAACCACGATAGAACTTGAGTATAGGAAATCGCTCAAACATTTGTCGTCTGGTGGACGGTGAGGTGGTTGAGGAAGTCGAGGGAACAGCGGCTTCGTAATAGATGTGGGAGATGGCGCGAACGAACGACGGTCGTCCAGCCTTGTCTGACATGTGAGTGTTGAACGCCATGCGAACTCTGATCAACTCTAATGGGTATGTCAGTGTGACAGATGTCATTCCTTCAAGGCGGGGGTCAGCGGCGGTGGGAGTCATTGCAGCAAGAACATGCCTGCCAGTGCGCCTGCAGTAAACCGTCTCAAGTTTGTTTCATAGTCGGGTGTTGGCATGAGTAACTGGTGGGAGCGTTGGTCCACTTGCTAGGGAAGACACAAGGACGCACCGGTCGCCATTGGTCGTATGCCATAAACTTTATAGCAGCATAAGGGAATATGCGAAACAGCGTTGCGGAGTGTCCTTGGAGTAACCCTCGTGCGCCTGCGTCTCTATATATCGCGAGCCCAGCTCGATACGCGCCAGTCCACGACCCTTGAGAAGTGCACGAATATTAGCGCACGACAAGGCGAACAAGCCCGTGAGTACAACCTGCATACTTTTGAAAGTCGGGGTTGGAGGCTTGGAACAGAATCTTGACTCTGTCGAGAGGTGCGACGACCGTTTTTGCCTGCCAAAGGACCAAATACGTTCACTGTAAAAGTAGCGGGAAAGAATGAGTGGTTACACACGAGACATCCAGCTAGACCACCTGCAAGGCCGGAGCGGAGGACATAGTCCAGGCTGCGCTTGTCTCGAGGAGAGGCAGCCGTAGAACTCATGGACAGCCTCGACTGCCGATTCCCAAAGGATCTTAACCGCATCATAAATCACGTGCAAAGGCGTCACCCGTCACGCTTACGTCACATGTCTCTGTAGCTTCATCCCATGTGCATAACCTTGACTCTACACGCTTGCCAATCACCTGGTAGGTTTATCCATCCGCACATGCACTAACCAATGTGGCTTTATATAACATAGGGTAGGAAATGATACACCTACTGGCATACATCACTTACAACGTACCTGCCTGAAATCTGTAATTCAACTTGAGCAGCTGCACTGAAAGCCCAACAACCGCTTCTCCCCCATACCACAGTATCGCCTCTCCTCTCCAACCTCTGGATCGAGCGCATTGTCTGGCGTGTCATCGTTCTCGGCACCCCACGGCTCAAATGGAGAGCTGGCCATCTATGTGTATGCGAGTCACGTCACCTCTGTCTCTCGATGGAACCGGATGCACGCACCTGTAATACCTTTGCCAGAACACGCCTTCCAGTCATAGGGTCCGTTTCGACCTTCTTAATAACCTCCTCTAGGACCCACTGGCGCAATACGAAACGTGGATTAGCTGCGCTGAGTGCCCTCTCCCGTGCGGCGTTATAGTCGGGCTCTCCAACCCACTCAGAAGCTTCGTGATCGATCCTGTCGGCGTACTTTGAGAGCCATCGGATCCACTCCTCCCTCGCCTGTACTTTGTCCAATCGATCCGGCTCCGGCGTCCCCTTAAGCAAGGTATCGACAAACCCCTCCAGCTTGTTAGTCGCCTCTCCCTCCCTTTCTCTCACCATTCCTGGTCGGAAACGCGACAGCTTTCTAAATGTGCCGTGGAAATCTAATCGTTGGTGTTCCATCAAATCCAGCAAGGGCTGGAAAATCTCTGATTGGTCATTGTCCACCTTGAATCGGAGTCCGAGGCGTTTGCGCAAGAGGAGGTTGTACTCGAGGGCACAGGTTTCTTGAAAGATACGCTCCATCTCGGACAGAGTTTGTTCGAGAGCGGTGTCATGCCACGACTGAAGGGTGTCGGACGAAACGTCGGTAGCCCAACCTTCTTTGACGGTCTCGTTTCCAAGGGATATTTCCGCGCCAATGAGCGGGGCGAGTGCATTCAGCAGGGCACGGCAAGCATACACACTGTGAACGTCCAAAGGAGCTCTACGGAGAGGCAAAAACGCACTCACATCACGTTCGGTTGGTTCTAGAATACTCAATCAGACGACAAATCAGAAGTGGTGCCGTTCGTCCTACCATGTAAGCATACCGCCCTTCTGCGTCGCTGTGATTGCAAATATGGTAGGGGTCAAAGACGTCCATGAATGCATAGGGTCCTGTATTTGACATGTTACTCGAACTGCAACATGTTCATTTCATAGGGCACTTACCATAGTCGATTGTGAGGCCCATGATAGACACGCTGGCACCATGTCAGGACACCTCAAGAAGGCTCCCAAAGAAACTCACTTGTCCGTGTTGATAACGCCATGCATGAATCCATATGCTTGCCAGCCTGCGACCATCTGGGCGTTTCGACGAGCCACCTCAAAGACCAATGCCTTGCCCCACGCATCACCAGCGTCGACGCTCACCGCGTCGAGCTTCAACACCCTCTTGACGACCCACTCTCCTAGGATGCGCAACGCATCGTAATCAGCGTCTTGCTGCCCACCCCCAAAGAAAAACATTTTCGCGGGAGGAGACAGCGCCTCGAAGTTGCCTATCCGGATGAAACTCTCTGCGACGCGGGCGCATATAGACGCCCTCTCTCTCCTCTCGCGTATGACTGGCAACTCAGGGAGATACACGAGACCGAGCGAACGGGTAGTAGGAATCGACAGTGCATGCATAGCTTGACAGTAGTTCGTGAGCGACGCCGCAAAGATCGACGTGAGAGTACACTACCTTCGGCACAGAGGTACTCTCGAACCGAAGAGCGGAGCACGGCCAGCCCGTCCGCCGTGCGAGCAAACGGGGTGCGACCGGCGCCCTTGAGCTGGAGCTCATACGTCACGTCCAACTCGGACGGGTGCGGTGTGGAGACTGGTGGGCCCCACAACGGGGTCTCGGTGAGAAACACGAGTCCAAACAGCGATCAAGCGACACGCACGAATCGAAATCGCCCGTCCGTCCCCGAGCTGGCCCGCCCAGGAACCGAACTGGTGCCCGCTGTATCGGAGAGCCCACGGCGCGTAGCCTTTGCCGTCCGCAGCGGTGTCGGCGGACATGAGAACGGCGTGCCCGCTCAACACGTCAACGAGCTCCTGACGAGCACGCCCCGCAGGTGTCGACGTCTGCGCCTGCGCTTGCTCCCCCTCCCCCAAGCTCGTCGGCACCAACGCTGGACGTCCAAGGACGGAAAAGGCGTCCCCGACGTCCAAGTGCGGAAAACAATCCCGGAGACACGTCTCAGACAACCCAACGAGGACCCGCGCCTGATCGCGCGCCTGAGAGACAAACTTGGTGAGCCCATTGGGGCTCTGGTCGTCCTGTTTGAGGTCTGACTCGGCGGGGAGAATCGCTTCGTGCGCCTTCAGCCAACGTTCGATGTGTGCCGCCTTGTCGTCGATGTTGTCGGATGAGATGGGAGATACGTGATAGGGGAACTCGAGGGGCATTGGGGAGACATAGGCAAAGTGGGCGTCGGAAGGCAAAAGGCGTGCACGGCGCTGAATGCTGGGTCGGTTCTGGAGGACATCGTGGATAAAGGCGGATGGGGTCGGTTCGTTGGGGTCTGGAGTGAGAGAGTGGGTCAGGACGTGCGAAGGCGGTGGCAGAGGGAGCTCAGAAATCGGTACTTTGGTCTTGGCCGCCATAGTGATGATATTCCGGAACGGTCCCAGAACTCTCATGCAGGCTCGGACGTGGAGAAGCTTGTGAGGAAGACTTGCTTCATTTGTCCTGTTACTACGACAAACAACCAAGTCCCAGAATCAGACGATCGACTCTGACCACCCGTGATGTACTCCTTCACCAGTCGCGAACGCTATCCAGCCCTCGTCGCCACATTCATGATCTCCGTGCCAAGTTCGATCATCGTCCTTGCACCGACCCTCTGCCCACAGTGCCCAGCGTGCGTCAAACACGCCGAAAAATCGACGGTGAAAAGATACACTGCCATGCAGGTGCATATATACCTCACACATGAGGATTGCAAACCTGGCAGGACACTTGTCATTTCGGAGATTCGTGACTGAGAGTTGAGCTACTAGAAGGTCGCCATCTGTGGTGGTGGTGGTGGTGGTGGTGGTGGAGAGGGTCGTTTAATTTAACCGCGAAAATGTGGCTATCTGGAGTGACTGGGCTCAAACCGGCAAGCCTAAACATAATCGATGATCGGTGAACACCCGAATAAGTCAGCTGACGGCAAGTATGCAGTACATGTATGTGGGTGCTAAGATCGCACTAATACAAATCCGGGATTGTGGAAAGGCCACCATGGTCCGCCTAGGTGGTGCACTGATAGGCAAGGGTACCTGAAAAGGCCCCAAACACATCCACGGTGCTCACCTTGGAGCATCAGTGGAAGCTGCACAGAGGGATATATCCAGCCAGACGAGCCCATATCCGGAAACAATGACGCACCAGCACCATCGCCTCACAAGGGCCAAGTATGGAGAGACAACGTTCCGACTCTGGAAAGAAATCATTCCTTACCAATTATGAAAAAAGGAACTATCGGGGACCGAACCGCACTCACGCGGGGCTGTTACGGGTCTGCCTGCAAGGAAACTCCTTCAGAGCGGAGGAACAGTAGAATTCGTCACCGACTCGCTGGACGGGTGCGGTCAACCTGCGTGAACGTTAATGTGCATAGTTGATGGGTGGGCGTTTGTGTGTCCATGTACCCACCACCGCTCTGACAGGATCACAGACCTGGAACATGAGGTCAATCTAAGATCGAGAAACTAGCTCAAGTGCCACGATAAGCACCCCCACCGTGTCTTGGCTACATACCTATCGCCGACGCCAGCAGCAAGTGAGCTGGCACGATCGAGCCGGACATGTAGCACCGCGAATCCCGTGACACGACTTACATACACGATGAGTCTAGTGTGACAACGGGGGACCAAAAATAAAAAAAGAGTGATATCAGTAAGCGTTCCCGCCCATCGACATACGGTATAACGTCTCAATAGGGGTTCCATGTCAAGTCGCCTGTCGTCCCTAATCAGTGTACCTGTAGTGCGACACGAACACTGTCTTTCATTTCTGAAAAAAGGACGACAGGCTGTGTGACTGGAAACGGGGGATTTGATTCAGGGTTACTGCTGACTGAGTGGTCTTGAGCAGTCCTGCCAGGCCAACCCTGATCAATGCGGTTCCCTGAAGTGTGACTTGCTTGAAAATCCCTCAAGGAAGGTGGGTTCGATCACGGAAGCCAGCCAGGCCAGAGTTCATAGACGGAGGTATGGATGCTGGGCCATTCAGCACGAAGAACGCCAAGCAAGTATCAGCACCCCGAGCACAAAAGGCAGGGTGAACTGCGAGGGTTACAGCGAGCTGGCAAGGAAGGTTTGAGCACCTCCGACGATCATGTGTGACAAGACTCTCCGGGGCGTTCACCTTATCAAAGCCACTGCATGTGTGAGAAGGGCATCGGACCGAGGAATGGCCTTTTCCAGGGCTACGCCATGCAAAGAAACAAGAGGATTGCATAGCCAACGGAGAGCACACGACCGGCAATCCCACGTGGCAAAAGGGACGTCAAATAGCGTACCCAACTTTTAGTCGCAAGCTCGAAGGACTTGACCGAACGAGCACCTCCGCAGCGGGCCCAGCACTGACCTAGACGAGTTGCTGAACCGTGCACCGAACAGAGTATAACCTAGATCCTATTTTAATAATTATTTTATTTAGGCCTAAATGTTGCCAACTCCGGCCTAGATCCGGATTTTGCTGGTCAGGGTAGTCCTGATGTGTCTCCGTGTCCAGTACCAACGCGTATCGGAGTGACGATGTGGCGAATGGTCCGAGCCAATGTCAGACATGTCCAGCCCGGATCGTGTTCGTGGTAGCCGACCGGGCCAAGGCGTCTTGTTTCTTCGAGACCCAGGGTGGGTCAAACAATACCCTGCGCACCGCCCAGATGTATCATACGCAGGGCCACGTCGCCGCCCGCTCCGAAGCCTTGGCCGCCGTGCTGAAACATAAAGCAGGCCTACCCTTATCCTGCCAGCAAAACCCCCCACTCGCCCACGTTCGACCTTGCGATGGCGTTGAGCGGACTCAAGGTGATCGAGGTGCGTCCAGCCCCGGCTGGGCAGACGTTTTTGCTGATTCGGGGCAAACAAGTTTGCGGGTCTAGCCCCCGCCCCGTTCGCCGGTCTCGTTCTCGCTCACCACGGCGCCTCCGTCACACGCATCGACAGGCCGTCCTGTCCGCCCACAAACGACGCGCTTTGCGAAGGAAAACGCTCGATTGTGCTCGACACCAAGAACCCAGCTGGACTCGCAATCGCCAAGCGTCTCATCGCCGAGGCCGACGTCCTCATCGACACATTCAGGCCTGGCGTTCTCGAGCGGCTCGGTCTGGGTCCGGAGGTATTCCACGACGCGGAGGGAAAGAAGGGTCTGAATGACAGGCTGATCTACGCACGGATCGCCGGGTGGGTCCGCTTGTTTCCATCAACCGGCTTTATCATTTATCACTTGCTTAGATATCCTCGGGAAGGTGAGTGAATCTCCCCACGAAGCCAAGGGTCCGATTTACCGGAATGCAGGCCCGTACGCTTCCATGGCTGGTATGTGTATCCGATTTCGTTCGGGCGAGCCACAACGTCTGATGGTGATTCACAGGCCACGACATCAACTATATAGCCCTTAGTGGCGTGTTGTCTGTACGACGAGCTAGAATCTCCGGGCATCCATCTTCACTGACGTTCGCAACTTCAGATGCTCCCAGGCGCGAGTGAGAAACCCAGCTTCCCTCTAAACCTTCTTGGCGACTTTGCCGGCGGTGGTCTCTTGTGTGCAACCGGGATCCTCTTGGCACTTATCGAGCGCGGTAAGAGCGGACGTGGTCAAGTCGTCAACGCAGATATGGTAACTCATCTACATCGCGCCTTATCTTCTTGTCGTTGTCATCCCAGTCTCGTCTCTAGGTTTCGGGCACGCGCTACGTCTCCTCCTTCCCCCTCCTCAACGCACATAGCGCTTCCCCCTACTTCTCCGAGCCACGTGGTTCCAACGACCTCGACGGGGGCGCACCCTGTTATGGCGTCTACACCTGCGCCGACGGGAAATGGATGAGTCTCGGCTGTCTCGAGCCCCAGTTCTTTGCCACGTTCATCGACAGATTCAACGCCGCCCTTCGCATCAACGGCAGGAAGACAGAATGGACCCCTACGCGCGCAAAACGGTGCACCAAGGACGACTGGCCCAAGCTGCGCCAGTACATCGAACAAGGGTTCAAGGCGCTCCCGAGAGACTACTGGGCGGACGTGTTTCATGGTCAGTCGCGTCGGTGCTGCGCCACGTGATCGACGAGGTGTTGATTTCCCCGCGTTCAAACGCTTGTTTGTTCCCTCCAGATTCGGACGCGTGTGCGGTGCCGGTGTTGACCCCCGAAGAGGCCGCGTCGGTCGATCTGTCTGGGTCGGCTCGTCCTGCTCCACATCCTCAGCTGAGTCGCACCCCTGCCTCTGCGCATGCAGGGTCGCTCCCCACGACCATACTCGAGCCCGGGGTCCACACCGAAGACATTCTCATCGAGTTGGGCCTCTCGGCGGAAGAGAGGGACGCGCTCGTGCAGGCGGGCGCGCTCGGCGAAGAGGCACGCGAGAACAGCAAGACAAGAGTGAAAGCCAAGCTATGATGCATGAAGAAACGAAAGCCGATGCTCATTTCGCAGGCACTGGTAGAAGGTGGTAGTTTGTTCGCATACCCAAAGCCTTGTTGTCGTTGTCGACTACACCTCGCGTATTGTTTTCGCTCCCGTCTTTTCTCTGACCTCGAAGAAGTATGCATATCTAGTACTTTATAGTGTTATTATGCTTCCGTCTAATCCACGAGACGAGTGCGATTACTAGGCCATAGATGGAGTCCGACGACTTGAAAGTTATAACAGCTTTTGCAAGTGCTCGTGCGTATGGAATTGTTGCGGGGGAATACTAGAGTCAGCCTAGGACCCCTTTTAAAGTTAAATAGTAATGGGTAGTATGGCAAAGGAGAGAAAGCCATCCTCTAGATTGCTGATAAAATATGGTTTGATTGCGGGGGAAAGAAAAGAAAGACGCTGCAATGTGGGATGATAACAAATAATGCGTGATGAGTGAGGTCGATCGTGATGAAATGCACCATGTGAAACAATGAAAGTGACAAAGGAAAAGAAAAAAAAGAAAAAAAAAGTCCGTCTAAATTATGGGGGATTCACGTCGGCACGCCGATTCGGCGCCTCAGATGTTGTATGTTGAAATTCGGGGGGAGCACCGGCGCGATCTGATGTCGCACGAGCGAGACCTGCGCTAAAAACTGCCGCAGCTGGCTGCTGTACGCCTCCGCGACCGCCGCCCAGTCCTCGTCGTCGTACCCGCAGTCGGCGAGCATCGCGGGCGTCTGGCAGCAGATCGTCTGCGTCGGCACGTACTGCTTCGCCTGGTTCAGTCCCCAGTGGAACTCGTTGCTGAACGCGCCCGCGTTCGGCCCTTTGAAGCGCAACAGCGCGACAGGCTTCTCGAGCGCGTTCCGGCACGCGATACATTCCTGCAGGAGGAGCATCGTCGGTGAAGGCTCGTTCACGGGCACGCCCGCAACGCCAACCGCGTGGCCCGCGTAACCCTGCGTGTGTAATGTCACGGTCCGCAGGCCCGGCCACATTGGCGGACACCCGTGCATCGCCGATTGCTTGTCGCTGTTGACGAGTAGCCGGACGAGATGCATGTGCTTGTCCACGCTGAGCACGAGATCCGAGACGCTGGGCGTCGCGCGGAGGAGATGCACGTCCATGTCGGGTCCGAATTCGCACCGGATATAACGGAGCTTGCTGAGCGACTGGAACGCGTGTGGGTAAGAGCGCGCAATGAATTTGTGGATGGACGCGAGCGAGTGCGCTTTTACGTCTTCGAGAATGAGCGTCTCAATGTTAGGGGCGGAGATGAGATCGAACAGGCGGAGTCCGCCCGCGAGCATGCGTCCGTTGACCACGAGTTCGCGAAGCGTAGGCAGAAGGATCGGGGATATGGGCGCCTGAGCAATGAGCTCCACGAACCCTCGAAGGTGGAGCGTTTTCAGAGAAGGGCAAGCACTTAATACCTGATGAAACCCGCTCCGCGACAAGGGAAACTGTGGTCCGGGATAAACGGAGAACGAAAGCATCTCCACACTGGGATTAGGCAGTATGACGGGAACGTTGTCGAAACGGACGTCCGTGAGCAGTGGCGCGCCCTTTGTGAAGATGTTCGCCACTGGGAATGACCCGTGCGTGACGATGGTGCCCCTGCACATGACTCTCAGCCGTCGCAAAGAGGACGCAGCTTCGTCGCGGAACGCGAGCAACAACGTGGAAAGCGTTTCTCTGGACACCGCGTCTAGAACCAGCTCTTCAAAACGGCCCACGTGCGGCATCAGCACAGTCGTCAGGATGCGCTCTAGATTCGTGTACTTGGCCCATGGCCCCAGATATACTTGGAGAAGGCTGCCCTCCGATCGTTTGAGGTATTCATTAAGTGATTCTTCTCTGTGTTCGAACGGGAAATGTATAGAAGACCAGAGGCTCGGTGTGGAGAGTGCGACAGCCCGCCACTGGCTGCAAACATGCGACAGACGAACCTCGACGGGGAGCTGACGGAGCAGGCTGAGTACGCCGGACCACTGAGGATTCAGGTGACGACATTCTTCGAATATCATCACGAGCACATCGGAAGGCAACCGAGCGACTGCAGCTTTGGCGTTCTGGATGCGCGCCGCTCGCGTTTGCAGCTCCCGCATGACACGGACTATCTCGTCATGCGAGGCCTGGAGTCCACTGATCTGGGTGGTGAGTTGCTCCAACTCGTCCTCCAGCCGTATGCCGCATTTGGCTTCGTCACTGAGATAACGGAGGGCCATGGATTGATCTGCCACTGTTCGGACTCTGCCTCAGTAAAGCACGGTAAAGTTCGCGGGATACGTACGATGGGGAATGGCCAAGAGTTCAATTGGGATATGTTCCATCGACTCTCCGGGTTAAAGGGCGAAGCAGAGGAACTACGAGACACGTTGGAAACACGTTTCTGAGGGGGCCAGAACTCCATGTCTGGGACGACGTACCGGGCTGCCTTGTTCGGAATGCTTCTCGGAGTATTACAGAGTAATGCCACGGAAATTTCGACACCGTTGACCAATGCGGTGACGGACGGAGGACTCGAGTATGAATGAATTAACGCTGGTTTATGTAGCTGTGACCGCCATTGTCTCATGATGGACATGATCACTGATCAACCACACCTCATTCGCAAAGGGTCGCTTGGACACTGCCAGGTATGGAATCCATCAAAGACCAGTCCGTATGTACCGTACACGCGCGCGGGTGCAACACCCTACTGCTGAGGATCGCTGCAACCCAGCTCACGGAGTAGTATGTATGATCGTCGGTGGGCCCCTCGGCCCCGATCCAGCTAACCCCCAGTCCTGCGCCTGCAACTTCCGGTACACGTGCGCACGATACTGTGATCCGTAGAAATTGCCCGTGTAAGCCCAATCGGGATCACAGGGCCTGAAATCCGTCAAAGGTTGGGGGATGACTCGCACGTCCACGTGTAAATGCGACTTGGCGAGAGCCGAGCCAAATTGCTCTTGGAACGTGCGCGCGTTCGGACCTTCCAGCTGTACCAGGTGCAGCGGTCGGCCAACGGACTTTCGCTGTTGGACGACGTCAAGGAGCATCACCATCATGGGTGGTATTTCATCTTCCTCGTCATCTCCATCATCCCTGTCTTGCATCCACGGTCGAGCGAGATGAAGCGTGAGGGTACGTAAGTTGGGCCACAGTGGAGCTGTGCCGTGCAACGACGCCTGTTTATCGCTATTAAGCAAGAGCCGCAGAAGCTGCGAGTGGTGGCCGATCGTCACCGAGAGGTGGGTCAGCTCCGAGGTCGTATGCGGAAGATATATTTCCAGATCATCATCCATATCACCCTCTATATAATGGAGGGCATGCAAACCCTGGAACTGCTCAGGACATGTCCGCGTCATGAATCTGTGTATTGCTGACAAAGCGGGTCGCTTGACGGCAAATAATGCAAGTGCACGGAGGGCCGGGGTGGAGATATTGCGGAAGACGTTGAAGCCATGAATCAAGGCATTTCCGTGGACAAGAAGCTCGCGGAGAGCGGGTAACACCAGAGGCACGCTGCCTGGCTCCTCGTGGAACCCACTCACGAAACCCTTGAGATGCAGTGTTGTGAGTGTGGACGAAAACGGTGTGATCATGCCCAGCAGATCACTCCTAGAGAGTGGTGCTCCCGGGCCAGGTAACGGATCGAAATGAAGTGTTTTGATGGAGGTTTTCGGGAACGTGATTGGAATAGCACTCAAGCGTGCATCCGCAAGTAGTGGTGCACCGTACCGAAAAAGCTCAATGCGAGGGTAAGGCCCCTGTCCGCGAACGAGGTCATGGCTCGATATTTTCAGTCGACGGAGATGAGGTGCAGCAATGTGGGTGAGGAGTCCGAGGACTCTATAGAGTTCCTGACGGTCCTCTGTGTCAAGGATCAACTCGCGAGACTGAGGTATTCGGGGAATGAGGAGCGTCGAGATGAGATCCAGCTTATCGGAAAGCATGGGACCAATGTGAATGTCGAGGGGGCACTGCTTGCATCGTTCGAGGTAAGTTCTGACGGCGATCTCCCTGTGAAGGATCGGAACTCGTATGGTCGTCCACAGCGATGGCGTGCTGAGTGCCACTTGGCGCCACCGAGAGCAGACATGGGAGAGCTGGACTTCGATGGGAAGAGGCCTTCGAGGTCCAGACCACTGATTTAGGAGACGCCTGCTCTCCTCGAAAATGATGGCAAGCACATCGGAGGGCAAACTGGATATCGGAAGGGTGTCGTTGTTGATTTCTGCGATCCGGCTTTGGAGTGAGAGGATGGAATACTGGACGTGGAACGCCTCGTTGGTCAGCGCCTGCTTTCGCTCCTGGAGGGCGGCTATCCTGGCAGAGAGCGCATTGACCTCCTCCTGGGCAGCGGGATCAAGGCGAGCAGGAGCTGGCTGCATGATTCTCTACGAGGACTCATGTGAGTCGGCACCAAGGGCAGCATGACTTTACTGACAAGACCGTCTTTCGAGGTCTGCTAAAAGTGCTGAACGCTTGACGGGCTGTGCAAGGAAGATGAAGGCGCAGATGAGAGCGTCCAAGCGTCCTCGACCACCGTTGCGCAGGACAGACAGCAGCCAAGAGGAATGCCGCCCAATGTGGAAGTGTTGTACTGCAATGGTTTCCGTGGGAATGGCTTTCAAGCGGGTGAGCACGTCCAGCAACTCACTGCCAGGCCATGCTACAACTCCGTGCTGACGGACACCAGCAGGTCCTTGAGCCCGCGCGTCGAGCAACAGCCGGTCCTTGACTTGTCGGCCGCGTGCCGTTCTTTTTCCCAAGTGTTTCGTGCAGAGCGCAGCGATGGAGAGGTCGGTCCGCCGCAGGCATACGACTCTGGATCGTCCTGGGACAGGTATGTGCTGGCTTTCCAGTGCGATGTGAGGCTTCTCATGGCACAGCATCCGAAAAGACCCGGAATCAGAGTGGTTCGACTTCAGGGTGTGTTATCGATCGGGTATTACTGGCTCATCTCGTATCTGAGATGCCCCCGCTGTGTATTCAGAACCTTCCGCGTCGTCCGTGAAGATAGGCGCCACAGCTCCCGCTCAAAAGCCCACTTGAGGTGTGCTGTCAGGTACATGCGGTCGACCGTTGTAATCACCGTTCGTGCGTAGAGCCCCCCTCCCTCCAAGACGGATGCGACAACGTCCACTCTCCCTCCGTTCGAGGGCACAAACCCAACTAACCACCTCCGCGACCCCTGCCATCGCTGCCGTCCACGTCTCGCGTCCCGCTTGCAAAACGCATTGCGCGAGGGCGACGATTCTGTGCGACGTCACTTCTCCCGATGGCCTGCCCTACCAACTCGAAAAGAAACCACGCCACGCCCGAAAACTGCATATCGTCGCCGTGACCCTGGCCGTCCCGATCGCTAACGCGCCCATATTCCCAAGCCCATCACCCCTCGGGCGAGTATTCTCATTTCCGTTCGGGCGCGTCATAGAATCGACCTCGTGACACCCTCGCACCTGCTTCTCCAAAGTTTGGAAGCAGCTCTGCGTCGACACGACGGGACACAAAACCCAATTGGGATCAGCCTGGGACACGCACGGTCAGCGATTACTTCTCTTAGGGGGTGGTGGTTGCCTCTTCTCCCAGGCCCCTCTCTACGTGGAGCGCACAGGGACCCAGGACGGTTATGGAGTGCGAACGGACTTGGAAGCTTCAAGTGAGATTCTTTTCAACTTGATGTGGACGGACAAACACCAGATTCCCTTGGTGTCGAGCATGCTTTTCGCGGAGCCACGTGGTTATCCTGAACTTCCTCTCCTTAGCAGAGAGGGAATGACGGAACCAAACGTTAAAGGGAACGGCCTAAAGGAGGCGAGTTCATGAAACAAAGCCCGCGGAACTAGAGGACGCAACCCAACATGGCAGCCAAGAAATCCGTCCAACGGACCGGTGTGGTGTGAGAGAGGGAGGCCTTAGCCGATTACTCTTGTTTCTACTGCTAGTATAGGTAAACGTACAGAAGAGCGAGCACAGATCGATCACGTCAAGCATGGGAGAGAAAAGAAGATACCATAGTGTGCGTGTCATAATCCTGCCGCAATAATACAGATCCAGGTTGATACATGTCACTCGCGTGGGCCCAGAAGAGGATCCAACTCGGAGCTGGGGCCGTCCCTGTTGCGACGGGGAACGACATTGTCTGCCTGCTCCACGTCCTGCGTGCTCGGCAAACTTGGCAAGCGAACGAACGCCAAAAGCAGAAACACCGTCAAGGCACAGCCGGCAGCAGTCCAGAATATGGCAGTCGGGAAGAAGGACACCGTGCTCGAAAAGACGGTCCCAAAAATTAGTGGCCCGAGGAGACGGCCACTGTGCGGGAATCGTCAGCGTGAGAATCCATCACGGATCTCGAAGATGTGGGGGGAACATACCCTAAACCGTACACGACACCAAGTGCGCTGAACAGACGACCCACACTATCTTGTCCTGGTACGCTGGCATAGAGTATTGTTGCCACACTCTGCACAGCAGGAATGAAGCCTAGCCCCAAGGTAGTTACCATGTAACACAAGGTAAACATAAACCCTGTGGGAGCAAAGGCCATCAAGGCATAGCCAGCGGCAAACACCAGACTGGACGCTCGAAGAAGGTGTAGATCGAATACCGAGTCCCGCCTCGCGTCTTCGGTACGCTGCAGCTTGGCTGGCACTCGCTTCAGTGCACTGACCACGGCTAATGAGTGTTTGAGTCCTGGTCACTTGGTGGTCATACGGGGAGTCTCACCGGGGAGAACCGCAGTGAGGAAAACGGCGGCTGAGAGTCCGGATGCACTCATAAAGTAGCCGAGCTGTTCAGGAAGTTAGACATGCCATGGAACGGTAAACGACCCCGTACTTGCAGCGACGACCACCGGAAGGTATACAAGCCATACTGAAACACGTCTCCAACGGAGGCCTTTAAGTCTATGTGAGTCACGTGCATATTAACGTTCATGTACCTTTGCTCACCATGATGACATTGATGAGCCCCGCAGAGAGAGCTAGCAAGGTCAAACTCCAATCCTTCTTCCATCGAGAGTTTGTCGAGTGCTTTGGCATCAGCACACGCAACGGAAACGAATCCCAGAAAGCCCTGAAAAACACCAGGAGTTGCCGACGGAAGGGACCAACGCTGGCGTCAGCTGCTGATGCCAGCTCGCTCGCATATTTTTCACGCGCATGAACCATCGAGACACCGCTGACGGACTCCGGCATTACGAACCACGTGATAAAAGCATATGCGATGTGCAGGATAGTTGTAGCGAAGAGCGCGGTGATGACGATGCCGGTTCGCTCGTTAAGTAGACCCCCGAGAGCTGGGCCAATAGTGACACCAGTGTGATAGATGCCAATCAAGAGGGAAAAGTTTCGGGCACTGGGGGTGTGTGAGAGTAGTGTAATTGCTGCGGAAGGCCGCGTACAGATTGTGAGGTTGGGAAACATCACGCATGTACGATGTTTCCGCTGCTGAGGTGCTCGAAGGGCCTAACAAAAGGCAGCGAATGTATAACATGGAAAAACAGAGACGCGTTTGGACTTACTTCCCAAGATACCTTCTACGATTGGACCGATGACCAGAAACCAATATCCCCACGGAATGTAGTGGGGAAAGAAAACGATCAAGAGTGTGAGGATATCGCCCAGGAGCGGTCCCAACGCTGTCATGCCCATGATACGCGTTCGGCCATAGCGATCCATGAACTGATGCGGATTGTCCATAGGAGAGGACACAGGACAAAGTGAGTACCCACCCCTCCCCACCAGCCTGCGGTAAAGAAAGCCAGGATGCCTGAGATGATTGCAAAGGCTGGATGTTTCGTCGTCGGTGAGGGAGCGGGGGTATGAGGGACGATCGACGTACCTGCATTGACCCTCGCAACCTCTGCCTGCACGACAGGATCACCAACACAGCTTCCAACGGTTCTAGTTGCCTTGTGTACGAATGTCATGGATGGTCAAGTACGATTTGAGATGGAAACGCACTTGGGCAAGGGTCAGCGAGTTGCTGTGGAATATGCCAGTGGACGTGACGGGGCCGGATGGGGGGTTGACGAAGCCGTTGAGT